>PVKC010013575.1:0-22256 GCA_004027635.1 Crocidura indochinensis | reverse complement strand
TTTTTTTCCTTCTTTTTTGAATGCTCACAGGATACTTTGACAGTGCTTTAGGTACTGCTACATCTCTCAAACCAAGGATGAAACCCTCTAGAAGGTCTCCTTCCATTTCTGGAGTATTTGACTTTTTTCTTTTTTTCTTTCTCTTCTCCAGGTTATTACTTTTCTCCTCTTCAAACAAAACCACATGACTTGAACTAACTGGTCCTGCATCCCAATTGGGGGGGGGGTATAAGGGAAGTACCAAGACTAAACAGGTGTAGGACCACCAAGTAGTGAGCTAGGCACAGAGGAGACCACTTAACCTGGCAGCCCCGGGGGTGAGGGAGGAGGACATGTGAGGTAGGATGGGAAGAGAGGCGGAGGGAAGACAATTTGTGAAGGGAATTCCCCTGATTTTATGTTAGCATGTACCTAAAATATTATTGTCAACAATATGTAAGCCACTATGTTTAAAATAAAAATTATTATGGAAGAAAAAAAAGCAAACAATAAAAAAAGTTTAATAATACAAAAAAAATTTTTAATGAAGGATTACAACTGGGACTTATGAAAAATAAAGAACTCTATGTGGAAAAAAATGTTAAACCTGTAACATGTGACTATAAGTAATATAAGTAATGTAAGTGGATATTATATTACAATATGTGTAATTATGCTTTATGAGAGAAAGTTAATGAATGGGAATATAATAAGAAAAAGAAGGAATTCTGTTAAAGTGAAACTAAGTGTTTCTGATTTGGAATTAAGCAAAGCTGCAGGACAAGATGAATGTAGAAAAATGTAAAAAGGTTGAGGATTATGTTCAAAATACATTTCAAACTGAATTGTTATAAGCAGATATCAAAATTATATCTGCATAAATGTTCTAATGTTTTTTTGTTTGTTTTTTTGTTTTTTTGTTTTTTGGGCCACACCCGGTGACGCTTAGGGGTTACTCCTGGCTATTTGCTCAGAAGTCGCTCCTGGCAGGCACGGGGGACCATATGGGGAACCGGGGAATCGAACCGCGGTCTGTCCTAGGTTAGCGCAGGCACCTTAGCTCCAGCGCCACAGCCTGGCCCCTAAATGTTCTAATGTTTTTATTTGGATAAGTCTATGACAAAGGATCTTAGATGCTCCATACTCATAAGAATGGGCATTTGAAAATTACAAGTGCCACAGCATGCAGCATAGATGTCTCCATTATAGGGGAAGCTAGTCCACCAGACGTGTCTATTGGCTTTCCTGGTGCAGTGAGCTGTTATCTTCTCCAAGAAATCTTTAGTTAGCAGGCCCGTTGGTGAAATTAATCATAACCCCTGCGTGGATCACTGACTATATTTCTGTTATATATGACATGGTGGTGATATTATCTCTTTTCTTACCATTTGGCTTTGTCTCCCTTGCAAAACTACAGGCCAAATTTTGGCCTCAGTCATTGTGCACTCAGAGAAATTTTAGTACCAAAAGCTGCTAAAGTTCCCCACTGGCTAAGTATACATGCAACTCAAAGACGAGTCCAGCCAGCTACCTGCAAATTGTTTTTCTGTTTTCAGCTTCTAGGTAGTAAGTAAACAGTTCCTGTTTTTCTTGCATTTTACTATTCTGGCAGGCTGCAAAATTGTAGCAAAACCAGTTTCTCTTTCTTTGTTATAAGAAGCTTCTTGCTAAAGTAGAATACCTCCTTATGTCATGACCTTTTAGTCCTTTTAGCTCGGGATTCTTTTCACCTGTATTGGCTAGTTTTTGATATGTATATTCTAGGGCAGGGGTGGCTAACATGCGGCTCCCGGCCAAAAATGAATGTGGCTCTTTGCTTCTTGTCATTATTTTGTATTCTGTGGCTCTTTGCCAAGTTTGGATTTTGTTCTGCTTCTTCTGAGGAGGGACCTCTGAGGAGAGATCTCCGAGTGCATAGTCCCATCTCCCATCCCTCGGAAACAACTGCACGGGCCAACGAGCGGGTGACCCGTGTAGCACATGTTGGGTCACTCAAAATGGCAAAATGCAATATTTGTTTAATAGATTATTGTTAAAATTATATGCTTTTGTGCAAGTGCTTGTCTGTTTTGGCAGGTCACTGCGTGGTGTGACTCTCTGACTCTCACAGTTTAAAATTTTGGCTCTTTGTGTCGAACTTGTTAGCCACGCCTGTTCTAGAGCCTGCTATCATTGTCTTCCTTCTCCTAAAGATTCTCTGCCCTTTGTTTTCTTGGAAATACTTTGCATACCAGAGTTGTGCTCAAATAAAAGTAAAATTGTCTCATGTCCATTGCAGACACGGGTCCCTATACAAAACAAAAAACAAAAAACAAAAACAAAAACAAAAAAACCATCACAACAAGAAGAGAAAAAAATCATGTTAAGAACTGTGCTGAATCACTAAAGCCCAACATTTCTCTGTGGACTATCTTCTCTGCTGCATGCTTGGACCTAAGATTTGATCCGTGTTCCACAGAGGACTCCACTCCATTATAGGCAAATCGACCACCCAGAAAGGGTAAGCCAGAGGAGTGTGGCTGTGTACATCATTTAGTCAATGAATAACACCGTAACATGAAGAAAAAAACACAATACAAGTGTGACAATGGGGAAACAATGCAGGCCAGCATCAGACATAGAGAACAAAGGTAACAATTCTGATGACCTGATAATGACCAACAAACTAATCAATCTCTCGGGGGCCCGGGAGAGAGCATGCCTTTCATGCAAAAGGTCATCGGTTCGAATCCCGGTGCCCCAGATGGTCCCCCGTGCCTGCCAGGAGTGATTTCTGAGCATGAAGCCAGGAGTGATTTCTGAGCATGGAGCCAGGAGTAACCCCTGAGCACTGCTGGGTGTGACCCAAAAACCAAAAAACAAAACAAAACAAAAACAACAAACCACAAACTAATCATTCTCTCAAAAAGGACTTTAGAAAAGAAGATGCTCAAAGAACTCAAAGAAACCATGGATCAAGCTGAACAGAAAACTAATAAGAACCAAGAAAATATGAAGTCAGAAATCACAAAACTCCAAACTGAAATAACATGTCAAGTAACAGGCCTGAAAAACTCAATAAATGAATTGAATGACAAAATGAATCATCTCAACACCAGGGTAGAAGAAGTTGAGAATATAATTGGTGCTGTGGAAGATGAGATAAATAACAACTCTGTAAAGTGGGAGAGATAGAAAAAAACCCTTAAAATAAATTAACATAATGGAAAAAATAGTCAAAGAATGGAAAAAGTTGAAAATAGAAGTCTATGATAAGATCAATAGAAACAACTTAAGAACCATTGGAGTCCCAGAGACACAGGAAGAAAATTTCCAGGAAGAATAATTGGTCAAGAACATCATTAAAAAGAAACTTCCAGAGCTAAGAATATATGTGATCAAATCCTGCATGCCCGAAGAGTACCAAACAAAAGAAACCCCAGAAAAAGTACCCCAAGTCACATCCAAGTCACAATGACGAACCCCACAGATAGGGACATAATCCTGAAAGCAGCAAGATCAAAAAAGGAAATTACATTCAAGAGAGCATCCATGAGATTTACAACAGACCTGTCAAAAGAAACACTCAAACAGAAAGCAGTGCTGGGATATTGTGACAAGAATGAATGAAATGAATGCTTCACTAAGAATACTGTAACCAGCAAAACTCACTTTCACGTTTAAAGTAAAAATACATGGTAACACACACACACAAAATAAACTCAGAAACTTTGCAAACTTAAAACCACTCTTAAGAGAAAAACTGAAAGACCTAATTTAAGACAAGACTAACCAAAAGACACACCAAATTTCGAAGTAAAGATGGCATCAAATCCCAGGACAATTCTTTCTCTCAATGTCAATGGACTAAATGCACCAGTTAAGAGAAACAGAATGGCTAAATATATCAAAAAACTCAATCAAACTTTCTGCTAGCTACAAGAAATGCACCTGAATAGACAGAACAAATATAGATTCAAAATAAAAGACTGAAGGAAAATTATCCAAGCAAACAACACCCATAAAGAAGTTTGAGTGGTCATACTACTATCAGATAATGCAAATTTTATACTCAGGAAGGTTGTAAGGGACAAAGATGAACATTATATATTAATCAAGGGGTATGTAGAGCAGGAAGAAAACACGCTTCTAAACATATATGCACCAAATGAGGGTCCAGCAAAATATTTAATACAATTGTTAACAAAACTGAAAATAACATCAACAACAACACAATAATTGTGGGGGACCTCAACATGGCTTTGTCAACAATGGATAGGTCTACCAGACTGAAACCCAAGAATGAATATACAGCACCAGAGGAGAGAAATGGTAGAAAGAGGCTTAGTGGATATATATAGGACACTCCATCCCCAGAAACCTGGATACACATTCTTCTCCAATGTACATAGGACATTCTCCAGGATAGACTACATACTGGCAAATAAAACATATATCTTCATAATATTAAGAGGATAGAAATTTTGCAGGCTACCTTTGCTGACGACAAGATTCTTAAATTATTTGTGAATTCCAAAGGAACAAAGAAGAAAATCTCTAACAACTGGAAGTTAAACAACCTCATGCTGAAAAACCAGTTGGTTCGAGATGAAATCAAAAAGGAAATCAAAAGATTCCTGGAAACAAATGATAATGAAGACACAAACTATCAAAACTTATGGGACACTGCAAAAGCAGTACTGAGAGGAAATTTTATAGCTTTGCAAGCACACATCAGGAAGGAAGAAGGGGCTTACCTGAGTAGCTTAATGACACAGCTCATAGAACTACAAAGTGCTCTTAAAAAGGACCAAAAAATAGGGACACAGTAGGAAATAACAAATCTGAGAGCAAAAATCAATGAAGAGGAAACCCAAAAAACAATCTGAAAGATCAATGAAAGCAGTAGTTGGTTCTTTGAAAAAATATACAAGATTGATAGACCACTGGCAAAACTAACAAAGAAAGAGAGAAACTTGATAACATGTATTAGGAATGAAAAAGGAGAGATCACTACTGATATAGCAGAGATTAAAAAGGTAATCAGAAACTACTTTGAGAAACTCTACGCCACTAAAAATGAGAACCTGGAAGAAATGGATAAATTCTTGGACTCTTATAATCTTCCAAAGTTGAAGGAAAAGGATGTAGCATACTTAAACACCCCCATCACTATTGATGATATTAAAAGGGTAACCAAATGTCTGCCCAAAAACAAAAGCCCAGGCCCAGATGGATTCACTAATGAATTCTTTCAAACTTTCCAAGAGGAACTATTACCAATCCTGGCAAGACTCTTTCATGAAATCGAAAAAACGGAAACCCTTCCAAATACCTTTTATGAAGCCAACAACATCACCTTGATACCTAAACCAGACAGATATGCAAGCAAAAAAAAAAGAAACTTACAGACCAATATCGCTGATGAATGCAGATGCAAAGATCCTCAACAAAATTCTGGCAAATAGAATACAATGCCTCATTAAGAAGATCATCCACTACAATGAAGTAGGTTTCATCCCAGGAATGCAAGGATGGTTAACATCCGTAAATCTATCAACATAATACACAACATCAACAACAGGAAAAATAAAATCACATGATCATATCAACAGATGCAGAGAAAGCATTTTATAAGTTTCAACATCCATTCTTGATCAAAACTCTCAGCAAGGTGGGAATGGAAGGAATCTTTCTCAATATAGTTAAGGCCATCTACCACAAGCCAGTGGCAAATATTATCCTCAATGGAGAAAAACTAAATGCCTTCCCTCTAAATTCTGGCACAAGACAAGGCTGTCCTCTCTCACCACTCCTATTCAACATAGCATTGGAAGTACTTGCTATAGTGATTAGGCAAGAAAAAGATATCAATGGAATCCAGATAGAAAATAAGAAGTCAAGCTCTCGCTTGTTACAGATGACATGATACTCTACTTAGGAAACCCTAAAGACTCTACCAAAAAAGCTCCTAGAAACAATAGACTCATATAGCAAGGTGGCAGGCTACAAAATTAAAACACAAAAATCAATAGCCTTCCTGTACAACAATACTAATAAGAAGACATGGTTATTAAGAAAACAATCCCATTCACAAGAGTGCCACACAAACTCAATTATCTTGGAATCAACTTGACTCAAAATGTGAAGGAACTATACAAAGAAGACTATAAAACTCTGCTCCAGGAAATAAGAGAGGATACGTGGAAATGGAAACACATACCCTGCTCATGGATGGGCACGATTAACATCATCAAAAGGCAATTCTACCCAAGGCATTATACAGATTTAATGCATTCCCTCTAAAGATCCCCACAACATTCTTCAAAGAAGTGGATCAGGCACTTCTGAAATTCATTTGGAACAATAAACACCCTAGAAGAGCTAAACCAATCATTGGGAAAAAGAACATGGGAGGAATTAATTTCCCAATTTTAAATTTTACTACAAAGCAATAGTTATCAAAACAGCATGGTATTGGTATGAGGGCAGGCCCTCAGGTCAATGGAATAGGCTTGAATACTCAGAAAGTGTTCCCCAGACATACAGTCACCTAATTATAGATAAAGGAGCAAGAAATCCTAAAGAGGCAAAGAAAGCCTCTTTAACAAGTGGTGTTGGCACAACTGGCTAGCCACTTGCAAAAAATTGAAATTAGACCCCCAGCTAACATCATGTATGAAGATAAAATCCTAATGGATGAAAGGCCTTGATATCAGACCTGAAATCATAAGAAACATAGAGCAGCACGTAGGCAAAACACTACAGGACATTGAGACTACAGGCATATTCATGGAGGAAAATTCACTCTTTAAGCAGATGAAAGCAGAGATTAACAGATGGGAATATATTAAGCTGAGAAGCTTCTGCAAGAGCCACCCACTGAGTGGGAGATACTATTCACCCAATGCACATCAGATAAGGGGCTAATCTCCAATATATACAAAGCACTGACAGAACTCTACAAGAAAAAAAATCATCTAATCCCATCAAAAAATGGGAAGAAGAAATGCACAGAAACTTTGACAAAGAAGAAATACAAATGACCAAAAGACACATGAAAAAATGCTCCACATCACTAATCATCAGGGAGTTGCAAATCAAAACGACCTTGAGGTACCACCTCACACCACAGAGAATGACACACATCGCAAAGAATGAGAATAAACAGTGTTGGCGGGGATGTGGAGAGAAAGGATCTCTTATCCACTGCTGGTGGTAATGCCGCCTAGTTCAACCTTTATAGAAAGCGATATGGAGATTCCTACAAAAAACTGAAATCGAGCTCCCATACGATCCAGCTATACCACTCCTAGGAATATACCCTAGGAACACAAAAATACAATACAAAAATCCCTTTCTTACACCTATAATCATTGCAGCACTACTTACCATAGCAAGACTCTGGAAACAATCTAGATGCCCTTCAACAGACGAATGGCTAAAGAAACTGTGGTACATATACACAATGAAATATTTTGTAGCTGTCAGGAGAGATGAAGTCATGAAATTTTCCTATACATGGCTATACATGGAATCTATCATGCTGAGTGAAATAAGTCAGAGATAGAGAGAGAAAATGCAGAATGGTATCACTCATCTATGGGTTTTAAGAAAAATGAAAAACATTCTTGCAATAATAATTTTCAGACACAAAAGAGATAAGAGCTTGAAGTTCCAGCTCACCTCATGAAGCTCACCACAAAGAGTGATGAGTTCAGTTATAGAAATAACTACATTTTGAACTGCCCTTAAAATGAGAGTGTATGAGGGAAATGGAGATCCCATCTAGAGTACAGGTGGAGGGTGGTTGGGGAGGAGGGAGATTTGGGACAATGTTGATGGGAATGTTGCACTGGTGATGGGTGGTGTTCTTTAAATGACTGAATCCCAAACACAATCATGTATGTAATCAAGGTGTTTAAATAATATATATAAATATCATAATAAGTCCTATTTTTACTTTTGGAAAAAAACATTAAAATAGTCTTTAATAATTTGAAGCATTAGAAGTATTAGGTTAAAAGTATTCTTTTTTGTTGGGGGACACGAAGGTTTGTTGGAAGACCAGAGGCCCTGAAGGGCAAAAGTTACTCTCTGCCAAAAGTGTTTGAGGTTAGAAAATAGCAGTTCCAATAAAGTGAAAAACTGGCAAGAAGCATGTACCTTGCAAAAGTCAGGTCCCCTGTTTGTGATGTTAGGCTGGGAATTTCTGTGAATATGCCTGCCTGACTGCGAAAAACTGTGAGTCCTGCCCATGTGTTCCTCTCTCCTCTCCTGTTGCCCGAACCCCTTGGAAGTGGGCCAAATTGGCTCCAAAAAAACTCGCTCTCCCAGAGGTCCATTCTAGGGCACAAATGCCAAGAAACACCTCCATAAAGTGAAAAATCAGCAAGAAGCGGGTACTTTGCAAAAGATAGTTCCCCCTGTTTGTGACATCAGGCTAGGAATTTCTGCGAATCTATGCCTGACAGAATGTGAAAAACTGTGAGTCCTGTCCGTGTGTTCCTCTCTCCTCTCCTGTTGACCGAACCTCTTGGGAGTGGCCCAAAAAGAGCCTGCAGAAGAGCAGCTCCACTTCGTGAAGCGGCTGTGCAGTCTTTCTAAGGAAAGAGCAAGATTACAACAAGAAGAAAAAAAAATCACACTAAGGACTGTGCGGATCACTGTCTTATTTCTCTCTGGACTGTCTTCTCTACTGCATGCTTGGGCCTAAAATTTGATCCTGTGTGAGGACTCATCCACGGAGGACTCCACTCCCTTGTAGGCAAATGGACACACCCAGAAAGGGCAGAACCAGAGGAGTGTAGCTGCGTACATCATTTAGCCAATGAATACCACCGCAACACGTAGAAAAGCACACAATACAAGTGTGACAATGGGGAAACAATGCAGGCCAGCATCAGACATAGAGAATGAAGATGGCAATTCTGATGACCAGATAATGACCAACAAAATAATCAATCTCTCAGATAAAGACTTTAGAAAAGCAATATGGAAGATGCTCAAAGAACTCAAAGAAACCATGGACCGAGTTGAACAGAACACTAATAAGAACCAAGAAAATATGAAGCCAGAAATCACAAAACTCCAAACTGAAATAACATGTCAACTAACAGGCATGAAAAACTCAGTAAATGAATTGAATGACAAAATGGATCATCTCAACACCAGGGTAGAAGAAGCTGAGAATAGAAATGGTGCTGTGGAAGATGAGATAAATAACAACTCCATACAGCGGGAGATATTGAAAAAAAAAAAACCTTAAAACAAACGAAGAGACAGTGGAAAAAATAGTCAAAGAATGGGAACAGATGAAAATAGAAGTCTATGATAAGATCAATAGAAACCACTTAAAAATCTTTGGAGTCCCAGAGACCCAGGAAGAAAATCTCCAGGAAGAATCAATGGTCAAGAGCATCATTAAAGAGAAACTCCAGAGCTAAAGAATAGATGTGATCAAATACTGCATGCCCCAAGAGTACCAACAAAAAGAATCCCCCCAAAAAAATACCCCAAGACACATCCAAGTCACAATGATGAATCCCACAGATAGGGACATAATCGTGATAAAAAAAGGAAATTACATTCAAGGGAGCATCCTTGAGATTTACAGCAGACCTCTCACCAGAAACACTCAAGGACAGAGACAGAAAGCAGTGATGGGATATTGTGACAAGAATGAATGAAATGAATGCTTCACATAGAATACTGTACCCAACAAAAATCACTTTCCGGTTTGACGGAAAAATACATGGTTTCACAGAAAAAAATCAGCTCAGAAACATTACAGACTCAAAACCACTCTTAAGAGAAAAACTGAAAGACCTAATTTAAGACAAGGCTAACCAAAAGACACACCAAATTTCGAAGCAAAGATGGCATCAAATCCCAGGACAAATCTTTCTCTCAATGTCAATGGACTAAATGCACCAGTTAAGAGAAACAGAGTGGCTAAATATATCAAAAAACTCAATCAAACTTACTGCTGTCTACAAGAAACGCACGTGAATAGTCAGAACAAACATAGACTCAAAATAAAAGGCTGGAGTAAAATTTTCCAAGCAAACAACACCCATAAATAAGCTGAAGAGGTGATACTACTATCAGATAATGCAAATTTTATACTCAGGAAGGTTGTAAGGGATAAAGATGGACATTATATATTAATCAAGGGCTATGTAGAGCAGGAAGAAAACACGCTTCTAAACATATATGCACCGAATGGGGGTCCAGCAAAATATTTAATACAATTGTTGACTAATCTGAAAAACAATATCAACAGCAACACAATAATTGTGGGGGACCTCAACATGGCTTTGTCAAAAATGGATAGGTCAACCAGACTGAAACTCAACAAGAATATACTGGACCTGAGGAGAGAAATGAAAGAAAGAGGCCTAGTGGAAATATATAGGACACTCCATCCCTAGAAACCTGAATACACATTCTTCTCCAACGTACATTGGACATTCTACAGGATAGACTACATACTGGCACATAAAACATATATCTTCATAATATTAAGAGGATAGAAATTTGGCAGGCTACCTTTGCTGATGACAAGACTCTGAAATTATTTGTGAATTCCAAAGGAACCAAGAAGAAAAACTTTAACACCTGGAAGTTAAACGGCCTCATACTGAATAACCAGTGTGTCAGAGATGAAATCAAAGAGGAAATCAAAATATTCCTGGAAACAAATGATAATGAAGACACAAACTATCGGAACTCATGGGACACAGCAAAAGCAGTACTGAGAGGATAATTTATAGCTTTGCAAGCACACATCAGGAAGGAAGAAGGGGCTTACCTGAGTAGCTTAATGACGCAGCTTATAGAACTAGAAAGTGCTCAATAAAAAGGACCCAGAAATAGGGAGGCAGAGGAAATAACAAAGCTGAGAGCACAAATCATTAAAGTGGAAACCCAAAAAACAATTCGAAAGATCAACGAAACCAGAAGTTGGTTCTTTGAAAAAATAAATAAGATTGTTAGACCACTGGCAAAACTAACAAAGAAAGAGAGAGAGAAACTTGATAACTTGTGTTAGGAACAAAAAATGAGAGATCACTACTGATATGGCAGAGATTCAAAGGATAATCAGAAACTACTTTGAGAAGCTCTACACCATAAAAATGAGGACCTGAAGAAATGGATAAATTCTTGGACTCTTATAATCTTCCACAGTTGAAGGAAGAGGATATAGCATACCTAAACACCCCCATCACTATTGATGAAATTAGAACGGTAATAAAATGTCTGCCCAAAAACAAAAGCCCAGGCCCAGATAGATGCACTAATGAATTCTTTCAAACTTTCCAGGAGGAATTACTACCAATCCTGGCAAGACTCTTTCATGAAATCGAAAAAATAGAAATACTTCCAAATACCTTTTATGAAGCCAACATCACCTTGATACCCAAACAAGACAGAGATGCAACCAAAACAAGAAAATAACAGACCAATATCGCTGATGAATGCAGATGCAAAGATCCTCCACAAAATTCTGGCAAATAGAATACAATGCCTCATTAAGAAGATCATCCAATACGATCAAGTAGGTTTCATCCCACGAATGCAGGGATGGTTTAACATCCATAAATCATCAACATAATACACAACATCAACAAGAAAAATAAAAAACACATGATCATATCAATAGATGCAGAGAAAGCATTTGATAAGGTTCAACACTCATTCTTGATCAAAACTCTCAGCAAGATGGGAATGGAAGGAACCTTTCTCAATATAGTTATGGCCATCTACCACAAGCCATTGGCAAATATTATCCTCAATGGAGAAAAACGAAAAGCCTTCCCTCTAAATTCTGGCACAAGACAAGGCTGTCCTCTATCACCACTACTATTCACCATAGCAATTAGGCAAGAAAAAGATATCAAGGGAATCCAGATAGGAAAGGAAGAAGTCAAGCTCTCACTTTTTGCAGATGACATGATACTCTACTTAGAAAATCCTAGACTCTACCAAAAAGCTCCTATAAACAATAGACTCATATAGCAAGGTGGCAGGCTACAAAATTCACAAACAAAAATCAATGGCCTTCCTATACACTAATAGTAATAAGGAAGAAATGGACATTAAGAAAACAACCCCAGGGCCCGGGATATAGCATGGAGGTAAGGTGTTTGCCTTTCATGCAAAAGGTCATGTGTTCGAATCCCAGTGCCCCACATGGTCCCCCGTGCCTGCCAGGAGCAATTTCTAAGCATGGAGCCAGGAGTAACCCGAATACCAAAAAGAAAAAAGAAAAAGAAAAAAAAAAGAAAAAGAAAACAACCACATTCACAATAGTGCCACACAAACTCAAGTATCTTGGAATCAACTTGATCAAAAATGTGAAGGAACTATACAAAGAAAATTATAAAACTCTGCCCCAGGAAATAAGAGAGGATACTCGGAAATAGATACACAGATGCTGCTCATGGATTGGCAGGATTAACATCATCAAAATGACAATACTATCCAAGGCATTATACAGATTTAATGCGATCCCTCTATCGATCCCCACGACATTTTTCAAAGAAGTGGATCAGGCGCTTCTGAAATGCATTTGGAAAAATAAACACCCTAGAATCGTGAAAGCAATCATTGGGGAAAAGAACACGGGAGGAATTATTTTCCCCAATTTTGAACTTTACTACAGAGCAATAGTGATCAAAACAGCATGGTATTGGAATAAGGCAGGCCCTCAGATCAGTGGAATAGGCTTGAATACTCAGAAAATGTTCCCCAGACATACAGTCACCTAATTTTCGATAAAGGAGCAAGAAATCCTAAATGGAGCAAAGAAAGCCTCTTCAACAAGTAGTGTTGGTATAACTGGCTAACCCCATGCAAAAAATTGAACTTAGATCCCCAGCTAGCATCATTTACAACGATAAAATCCAAATGGATGAAAGACCTTGATATCAGACCTGAAACCATAAAATATATAGAACAACACGTAGGCGAAACACTCCAGGACATTGAGACTACAGGCATATTCAAGAGGAAAATGCACTCTCCCAGCAGGTGAAAGCAGAGATTAACAGATGGGAATATATTAAGCTAAGAAACTTCTGCACCTCAGAGGAAATAGCCCCCAGGTTACAAGAGCCACCCACTGAGTGGGAGAAACTATTCATCCAATACCCATCAGATAAGGGGCTATTTTCCAATATATACAAGGCACTGACAGAACTCTACAAGAAAAAAAGACATCTAATCCCATCAAAAAATGAGGAGAAGAAATGGACAGACACTTTGACAAAGAAGAAATACAAATGGCCAAGAGACACATGAAAAAATGCTCCACATCACTAATCATCAGGGAGATGCAAATCAAAACAACCATTAGGTACCACCTCACACCACAGAGAATGGCACATCACAAAGAATGAGAACAAACAGTGTTGCGGGGATGTAGAGAGAAAGGATCTCTTATCCACTGCTGGTGGTAATGTCGCCTAGTTCAACCTTTATAGAAAGCGATATGGAGATTCCTCCAAAAAACTGAAATCGAGCTCCCATAGATCCAGCTATACCACTCCTAGGAATATACCCTAGGAACACAAAAATACAATACAAAAATCCCTTTCTTACACCTATAATCATTGCAGCACTTTTTACCATAGCCAGATTGTGAAAACAACCAAGATGCCCTTCAACAGATGAATGGCTAAAAAAACTGTGGTACATATACACAATGGAATATTTTGTAGCTTTCAGGAGAGATGAAGTCATGAAATTTTCCTACACATGGATGTACATGGAATCTATCATGCTGAGTGAAATAAGTCAGAGAAAGAGAAACACCCAGAATGGTATCAGTCATCTATGGGTTTTAAGAAAAATGAAAGACATTCTTGCAATAATAATTTTCAGACACAAAAGAGAAAATAGCTGGAAGTTCCAGCTCACCTCAGGAAGCTCACCACAAAGAGTGATGAGTTTAGTTAGAGAAATAACTATGTTTTGAACTGTCCTAAAAATGAGAATGTAGGAGGGAAATGGAGATCCTGTCTAGAGTACAGGTGGGGGGGGTGGGGAGGATGGAGATTTGGGATAACGGTGATGGGAACGTTGAAAAAAAAAATAGCAGTTCCACTGGAAGAAATACACACCAACGCAGTGGGGAATATGTCAGAGCAGAGTTCATTTTACTGAAGCCCAGCATGGGATATTTGTTCAGTAGAAGGGGAGGGACCACCTTATAGCTTATCATTTAAGGACATACAGGATTGCATTCCCCTATACCAGTGACCCCGATGCTATGCCAGATAAAAACTGTTTAACAATTGATTGCAGGCACTCTTTGTTCTAGTTTTATATCAAACTTTGATAACTATATCCTGTCTGTCTGAGATACAGTATAGCAGACATGGATTGTGATTGGGAGTATGAGAGAGGAGCCACATAAGCAAGAAAGAATGTCAGAAAATTAAGCCCCCACACTCTTTCTTACCCCTTGATCTCAAAAGAGGTATGGTTTTCCTTTTTCTTAAAGCCATTGGAAAAATGTTTACATTCCTGAAGCATTCGTTTTATGTACTGATACAGGGAAGATTACACAGTTAAACAAACACAGCTGAATTATGAAATTGGAACATTCTCATAAGTATTTAAGATAATATTTAAAACTTCAAATACAAATCTGAACTCAGCTACTTGCTTGTGCAACTCTCTAGCTTACAGGGCATATGTTCAGGGATTGAGTTAAATTGCCCCTTGCCATATTGAATTTGATAATCATCTGGACATTTTAAGAAATAATTCACTCCTGAGACTAAAAGTATTGTACAGAGAATAATGATTGTCTTTCATTCAACCAAACCCAGTTCAATCTTAGAAATCACATAAGGTACCCCAAACAGTACCAGGAATAAACCCTAGCATTGCTAAGAGTTAACTCAAAATGAACAAGAACTTTATTCACTTCTTAAAATTTCTTTTTTTAAAATGTAATAGATTATATGACTTTCTTTTTTTCCCTTCTCTCACCCTTCCCTTTCTCTCTGTCCCTTCAATAATTTCCTCCCTCTCCTTTCTTTCTTCCTGATCCCTTCCTTGTGCCCTTCCTTTCTTCATTTCTTCCTCCCCTCACTCTTCCCTCCCTCCCTTATTTTCTTAATCTCTTTGGTCATTTTCTTGTCCTGTTTTCTCTCCTCTCTTTGACATGAAGGATCTGGGCTATTTTTCAATACAATCCCTTATACTGTCTAACAAATACGGGCTTAAAGCTGGAGATGAGTGAGCAATAGTATTAAATGTTTATCTGATTACAAATGTACCATTATTTCTTGTTTATTTTTGCTCCTCTCAAAATATTAGTACAATATTGTATAACATATTATAAGTAAGTCTATGATACTATAAAAGAGAGACATAGTTTACTTTAAGTAAGTTTATCTACAGGGGAGCAGTACACTATTTACACAGTAATCACAACTCTTTGTATGATAATTTAGCTGCTCCAGGGAAAATAACTAAAATAACTAAAATATCTACACTATAGAACCCTCTTCGTGGTTGAGATACCTTCCAAAGCTTAATTTGGAGTATTTTGGAACATTTCATTATATTTGATAAACCTGCAGATTTTTCCCTCACTTTTTTTCTCGGGTAAAAAATGTCATGTTAAACAAATTAGGATGAAGCAATGTGTATCAAAAGTGAAGCAATAAAACTACAGTGACTTAGAAAAGTGCATTTCAGATCAGACAATTATGTTTATTGAGACGTTCATAGAAATATATTAGAAAACAAATCTTGTGTGTGAAGATAATGGCTGATTTTCAGTTTTGAGTGATGTTTATCCTAAGAGGACTGTCCAAGCTCTAATGAGATAGAACCATGAGCTTTTAGAAGGAAGGCTTTGAGAATGAGATATGTCAAATATTGTAGCAAATATGTGATGTGAGGGCCAGAGCAATAGCACAGCGATAGGGCATTTGCCTTGCACCCGGCTGACCCAGAACAAATCCCAAGCCAGGAGTTATTTCTGAGAGCGTAGCCAGGAGTAATTTTGAACGTCACTGAGTATGACCCAAAAAACAAACAAAACAAACAAATAAACAATATATGTGTATATATATTAAGTATTTCCTGCCAAACACAATTACTGACTTTTTCCAGGCATTGTTTTTCAAATGGTAAATTGGGAAAAGTTAATTAGACATGTGGCTTATAAAATGTTGTTATATTTTTATTTTATACCAGTCACTCTTTTTTGTAATCTTCTGTTAAGATATTATTTTAGGCATTATTTTTGTGTTATACGTGAGAGTAATAAAATAAATAATAGGTAAAAGTTGTTAGTATGTTTGTTTTTAAGTTTCAGAATGTCAAGCTAGTTAAAGGTCACTAGAGTCAAAGTATTAAAGAGATAATGTATATTTTCATTTATGATCAATCAAAGCTTTTGACTATCTTCCCTTTATGTTGGTAATTTTTGTGTGGATACATCTTAGGGAAAAAAGAAATCCTTTATGGATATATGAGTGACCATGTATTTTAGTGGTATTTCTGGGAATGTCCTACAATTTACAGAAAATATCAGAGTCAATTTTTTACTTTGTCCGATTTTATTTTTATTCTGCCTGAAATTTAGATACTCAGATTAATTACCTTGCCAAAGGAAATATGGTCTTTAATGCATACTTATTTCAGTCCTGAGCTTCCAGGAATATCAGAGAGAAACATAGCAAAACAAAACAAAAAAGTAGTTCTTTCTACAAGGTACTTAATTTGTACTTAATTTGCCTCATCTGTTTTTGAGTTTTTAATCCTTGTGGTTTATCTTTAGTATCTAAACGTACTAAGGTTGAGCAAAATGAGAGGTTTGAATTCCTGTGACATGATATATTTTGGAAATTTTAGAAAGCAGAAAATACTGGCATCTTTTGATTCAAATGGTTCTTCTGAATATAGCAGTTCAATTAGTATGCTAAATTTTATATGGCCTTCTCATAAGAATGTGTAATAAGCCTCAGCAACATTTTAAGAAGTAGCCCTCACATCTGTAATTGGTAACAGAAGCTACTATCTTTCCACATCTCTTTAGTGATCTCACTGTTTACTGTTCAAACTGTATAGTGGCAGCTGTTTATTTGCTTGTGTATACAATAGTCCATTAGAATGTTCTCTTCAATCCGGGACTATTTGTGCTTAAAATTTTTTATCCCCTCACTATGCAAAACTTTCATAATTTTGTAGTTACTTTTGCTATGCATACAATATAATAATATTTCAAACAAGAAAATTTTTCTCTTATATATGCCTAACATTATTACTATTATATTTCTAATTTAATAAAACTGATATTTTCTAGAAAAGGCAATCTTTCAACAGGTGGTATATATTAGCTAAAATATAATCTATGTTAGATATTCTTTTCTAAAGGGTCACATAAATGTAAAGTCCACATGATTTGTTCTTATGATGTATATTGCTAACCTCTAGTCTGCTGGAGATTAGTTTTCCCCTTTGAATCTGGAGGACTTTTGAATAGAAATTCTCAAACCATTAGAATAGTGAAAATAGGTGGGTTGAAGTTGGGAGGGTGATTCTGCACCTCCTCCTAGGGATAGGAAGGAGAAGTGAGGATGGACTACTAGCATGGAGGCCGCCTGTGGGCTGCGGCTTGGAGGGCGATTCTGCACCTCCTGGCAGGTATAGGAAGGCGAAGTGAGGGAGAACTACCAGCACGGAGGCCACCATTGTGGGCATTTGGGAACTCAGTTGGAGGGCAACCCTACTTATTCTCACAGGTATTGGGAAGTAAGAGACCAGAGGGCAGAGCCAAATCTGCGAACATCATCATTATCCCCACTTAGAATAGAACACCATAGAAGGGACCAAGTCCCACACCACAGGTGACAAAGTAGGGCTGAAACCTGAAGGCATAATGCTCTAAGTCATGCAATGTAAAGAAATATGGGTTAACAAAGGAAGATAATAGCAGCAGGGGATATAGAGAGAAATCCTAGCTAGTTTCCAAGCCCACCAAAAGGCACAAGCTCAAAAGATGAGGAACTAAAAGTGTCAATGAAAGCCATGGCAATAGAAATAGGGATCACTAGCCAACAAATTCAAGAAATCATTCATGAACAAATCAAGCAACTCAAAGAATTTTTACAGATGAGAGAGTCCACAAAATTGGAATAAAGTAAATAAAAAATATTTTAGCAAGCCATATTAGCAGAATTACACAGTTGGAAAATCACATAGAGGAACTTGAGAAAAACTACAGACCAAAAATGTCAAAGAAACCCAAAAGAAAATAAGAGGTAAAACACTGGAAGAAAATATTAGGTATTTGGTGAACAAATGCAAAAGAAATAATCTTCAGATTGTAGGAATACCAGAAGAGGAGAAAATAGGGAAACGGGAAGTACAGGTGGTGAGAGAATAAATAACAGAAAACTTTCCCAACTCTGGAAAGGGGCTTCAGAGCAAATCCAAGAGGTGGAGAGCTCCTAATAAAATAGTCCCTAATAAACTAACACCAAGACATATTATAATCCAAATGGCAGAGAGAGAGAGAGAGAGAGAGAGAGAGAGAGAGAGAGAGAGAGAGAGAGAAATTTTATTCCTTAAAGCAAAAGGGAGAAAAAACCCTCAAGTACCAGGAAGGACCATAAGAATCTAACCAGATCTCCCATTTGAAACAATTTAAGCATAAAGCTAGTGGAAAAACATATTTAAACTACTGAATGAAATACACTTCCAACCTAGAGTTCACTACCTGGCAAAACTCTCATTCATTTGGGAGGGAGGACCAAAAACATTCTCAGATAAAAAAATACACTATTTGCACTAACCAAGCTGAATCTAAATGAATTACTCAGAGATTAATTGCACAATCCAAAGACCCAATTGTAATAACAACTACCCTACTCAATACAATTGCACAACATCCCTCTGTGTCAATAATCTTCTTAAATTACAATGTGCTAAACTCTTCCATTAAAAGACACATAGTAGAGAGTGGGATCAGAGAACAAAAACCGGATTTCTGTTGACTTCAAGAAACACACCTGAAAGTACAGGATAGACACAGGCTTAGAATAAAAGGATGGAAATCAATTATTTAAGCCAATGGAAAAATTTCAGAACAGCCACTCTTATATCAGAAAAACTGCATTCAACCTCAAGAAAGTGATCAGAAACAAAGAGGGTCACTAGTTACTGATCAGAGCAACACTAGACCAATAAGTACTAACTCTGGTCAATATCTATGCATCAAATGCAGAACCAGCAAAATATGTAAGGCATTTGCCCACAAACCTGGAGAAATATAAGGAAGGAAATATGATAGTAGTAGGAAATCTCAATACTCCTCTATCACCACTGGACATAGAGCCCTAAATGAGAAATAATAACTAGGACTAATAATATATAATATATATTATATATATAATATATATAATAATATATAAGGCCCTCAACCCCCCAGAAAGCAGAATACACATTCTTCTCAAGTGCACATGGAACTTTCTCCAGAAATGACCATACTTTATGATATAAATCTAACTTGCACAAAATTATAAATGTAAGGATCATTAGAAGCACCGTATCAGATCACTATGTGATCAGAATTGACTAAGAAAAAAGCTATGGAGAAAATACAACACCTGGAGATTAAATAACAAACTGCTCAACAACAGCTGGATTAAAGAGGAACTCAAGGAAGAAATAAAATGATTTCTTGAGACAAATGTTAATGAAGAGACAAATTGTCAAAATCTGTGGGATACAGCAAAAGCAGTAATTAGGGGGAAACTCATAGCAATACAGACCTATGTCAGGAAAGAGGAAAATGACAAAATTAACAGTTTAAAGAGACACATTGAGGATCTGAAACAGCAGCAGCAAAGAAACCCAAACACAGCCAGAAAACAACAAAATAATAATAATAAAAACAAGAGCATAAATAAGCAACATAGAATCCAAGAAAACAATACAAAAATATCAATGATACCAGGAGTTGGTTCTTAGAAAGAATAAACAGGATAGACAAGTCAATGGAAAGGCTCACCCAAAAAGAGAGGAAAAATGCCCAAATAAATAGGTTAACAAATGAAAGGGGAAAGATTACAACAGAACCCCAAGAAATACAATACATCCTGAGGACTTATTATGAACAACTATACTCAGGTTAGAAAACCCAGAAGAAGCTGACAGATTTCTGGAAAAAATATCAACTTCTAAGCCTGGATAAAAAGGATGTCGAAAGGTGAATTCTATCAATCATTCTGAGAAGAATTACTACCAGTGATCCACATCACTAATCATCAAGGAGATGCAAATCAAAACAACAATGAGATATTATATTTCACCACAAAGACTAGCACCAAAACACTATGCTAAAAAGCCCTCTGCACTCCTATGTGCATCATAGCACTATTTACAATAACCAGAATCTGGAACCAATCCATCACCCAACAACAGATGAGTGGCTAAAGAAACAGTGGTACATCTACACAATGGAATATTATGCAGCTATTAGGAAAAAAGAAGTCATAAAAGATTTTTATACGTGTATATAGAGATTATTTTGCTGGGTTAAATGAGAATGTTCCCCAGACATACAATCACCAAATTTTTGATAAAGAAGCAAGAAATACTAAATGGAGAAAGAAAACTTCTTCAATAAGTGGTGTAGGTGCAACTGGCTAGCCACTTGCAAAAAAGTGAACTTAGACCCCCAGCTAACATCATGTATGAAGGTAAAATCCAAATGGATTAAAGACCTTGATATCAGACCTGATGCCATAAGATATATAGAACAACAAGTAGAAAATGTAATGTCTTCCGCTTTTCACTTGGCCTAAGGAGTAAATTTAACTCTAAAATTATGAATAAATGGTCCTAAATTAATAGATACTATTTATTATTGGTTGACAAAATTTTGTTTTTGTTTTGGGGCTGAATTGAGCCCCCACATCTTATTGTATATCAAGTGCTTTCAGGAATATATTTATTGACAGGAATCAATCAGATCAGATACTTGCAAGGCAAGCACTAATCCCTCTACTATATATCTATGACTACTTTTTTGTTTTGTTTTGTTTTTGTTTGGGGGACACACCTGATGACGCTAAGGGGTTACTCCTGGCTATGTGCTCAGAAATCACCCCTGGTTTGGGGTACCAAATGGAATGCTGGGGATCAAACCATGGTCTATCCCAAGTTAGCACATGCAAGGTAAACACCCTACAGCCTGAGTCACCACTCGGACCCCTATTTTTTTTATTTTTAAGAGAGGGTCACCAAATTATAAGATCCATAAATTTTCTATTTATAATTAAATGTATTGATTGTTTTTTCTTTATGTTCTATAGAATCTCAAAACTGACTGCATATGGCCATAGTGTTTTATAAAAATTAGTCAGAGATTTAAATTTTTCCAATTATTTAAAGTTATTGCTATTTTAACTCTAACATGGTTTTGTTACACTTGACATTTAAAAATATTCAGTGATTTCCTGTTATTCTGAAATGTGCATTTTCTTGAAAAGTCTGTCGTCTCTATGTAGCCTTCACTTGTACTCTTTTCTTCTTGATAGTCAAGCTCTATTAATAATGCTTCTGCTCTATCTCAAGTCTAGTCTATCTAGAAGATATTTATATTATTATTTTAACCAACTATCTCTCTATGAATTGGTAATAAAAATATTACTAATAAAGAAAAGACATGTGGACAGGTATTTGAGAAGAAATGTAACAACTACATGAAAGAGTGATCTCACTGGCAATTGGGGAAAACAATAAATATCAATTTATTTCCCATATATATTTGTTGTCAATGATCAAAATACCTATAAAAGTAAATGTCATCAATAAAAATATAGTTAAACAAATTAAATTAGTTTCTTGAAATTAATTTAAAATTATTTTAAGTTGATTTATACATATCCTATTGTCCAAAAATTCCATTCCTACAGTTACATTTACATGTTGTCTCAGGAATTACTGTTGTGTTTTAGGAAATTCTAAGCATCAGTAAAATTTAAATTAATTAATTTAATTAATTTTCTATTACTATACTCATTAATTTGAGTAAATTTCAAAATTATATAGTTTCCAAAGCTGAGATAGGTCAAGTGGTGAAGCTCATGCTTTGTAGGTATGAGGCCCCAAACTTGATGTCCATTACCAAATACTTCCCTTACACCTAGAACTTCTGATATCCTAGTGGCCAACTACTCCTGGATTGTCTAGATAGTACTTAGTGTTGCTACGTCTATACAACACAACAGTAAGACAGTAACAGCTAAAAGCTGCAGAAAAAA
>PVKC010013574.1:0-22820 GCA_004027635.1 Crocidura indochinensis | reverse complement strand
TGCTTATGCCCATGCTCTTGATGTATTTATATGTGTGTGCCACCCTCTCTATCCTGATATTAACACCCTGATTTCTGTCATAAGCATTAGCAGGGGTCCAACTTCCTTCCATTCACTGACTTCCTCTCCCTGCTCTGTATTGCACCAAGTCCTGCAATTGGGAGTAGGAATTTCCATCATAATCCATATGCAGCCAGGGGAGGGAAGAGAGAATGCTTAGGGGTAGATCACCCCTATTTGCCTGGGGCAACAAACACCCAACTCATTTATGCCCGTATCCCTTCCAAAGTGCCAGGGAGAAGGAGGAGATGAATATGGTGGGCAACATGGGGAGGATGCCAGGGGTATGGGGCACAAAAGTGAAAGGAAGGGAAAGAAGACAAAGAAATGGAGATGAAAAAAGAGATGAGAGTAGATTTGGGGTGAAAAACTATCCATCTCTAGGGGCCGGTGAAGTGGCACTAGAGGTAAGGTGTCTGCCTTGCAAGTGCTAGCCAAGGAAGGACCGTGGTTCAATCCCCTGGCTTCCCATATGGTCTCCCCAAGCCAGGGGCAATTTCTGAGTGCTTAGCCAGAAGTAATCCCTGAGCATCAAATGGGTGTGGCCCCCCCCAAAAAAAAAATACAAAAAAAAAACAAAAAAAAGAGAAAAACTATTCATCTCTACCACTTCCCCAGTGACTTGGTTTAACATACTCCTTTGGGTTTATTCCCTGGCTAGACACCCCCACATTCTTGATTTCTAGTTCTCAGAACTTAATCCCAACATCTAGGCAAGTATCCACCCACAACTAAGAGTAATTTGCCCAAGTTCATGCAGCAAGATGGAGCTACATCACATCACCAGGACCACCATGCTCCAAAGTTTAATTGAATAAACATGTTTTTGAAGTGATCTTTCCAACACTTAGAGTTGTAGAAATAAGATGCATCGTGGCCTGTATTTACAAGAGGGAGAAAATAACAAAATTATTTTGGAAGAAATATTTCCTCATTCTCTTTACCTTCAAAAGTGTGGGCCATAGCCATTGGTTCCTGGACTGGCCTACAGAGTCCCTGAGGAAGGTGAGTCTATGATGGGTGAACAAAAAGGAAAACCAGAGAAAGAAGGAGGGGGCAGCCATAGTTGCTAAGAGCTCTACTTGTTTTCATTAATTGGAAGCGAGTGAGGGTTGTGTGTATGTCAAATCTGCACACAGGAGCGAAATCAAGCAAGCCAAACCATATGTGAGTGTTCATTTTGCCTCGTCTGAGCTACCTCCTGCTTTTCTCTTTTCTGAAGCCATATTCTTCCATCCTAAGAAATGTAGCCGGCACCCTAAACAGAGTATCTGAACTGTCTCAGAACTCACCACTTGGGACTATGGATGGGCATTTGGCCAGATTTCATATGCATCCTACTTAATAAAAAGGGGGTGTGGGACTTTTAAGGGGATTTCACTTAATGAGGCAAAAGTAACTGGGTCTCACTCTGCTTTGTAGAGCCCACTGAAGTTTTGCAAGCCATGCTTGAAGGAATCCGAGGTGGGGGGGGGGTGAGGGAAGAGGGCGGCAAATGCGTGACCTGCATATACTCTTCATATGCTAATTTCTGTTTGGGTTTCTGAACAAAACCCGTCTTTTAAAGAAAAATTTAACAGATTTGAAACTAGAAACCCTGCCCTCCCTGGGGGCATTAAAAAATGCAAACTGAAGGCTTCCCATGTGTGGAGGCTATTACTGATTTCCTTCCAAAAACAGGAGGAGTGTTGGCCCGGCTGTAACGCTTGAGGTCTCAGAGCCAGAAACTGTTTGCGTTCTGCGTACTCATTAACCATGGTGTGGGATCCAATAACTGCTCTAATTTCCTACTTTAAATGTTTTTCTTTCCCCCTCGCTTTTCAAAAATGTCTTTTTATGTCGAACATTTACATACTCGTATTCAGCCACTTAGGCTGATAGGCTGGTCGCTGTCAAACACAATAAAAAGAGACAGAAAGCACCACGAATTACAGTAGCATTAGTGTTGAAATGGAAATTTAATTTCCAGAAATGAACCTCGGCAATAAAAGCTCCCTTTGTTGCTGTTCAGATCAGAAATGAATCAGGTCTGAAAGGAAGCTCTCGTGCAATTAAAAACATCTCAAAGAGCTATTTGTTATGTGTTAGAACAGATGCGTTGGAAGGGTGTTTGGAACCCGGGGGCCTCCATGAATGTTTGTGATGGGAGGGGAGATAGCAGGAAGGCCCTGCGTGGGGAGCAGGTTTTAAGGGTTACAAAGTGTTTGGGCCTTCCAGACAGATTGGGATTCTCACAGTGATTGGGGGAAGGGTGCAAATATGGAAACTAAGGCTCAAAGAAAGGAGGTCACAGGTTTGCCCTAAAGGCTGGAGTGAGATCTTCCTGCTTGAATGGAGTTCCAATGGAGATAATTTCTTAAGCATTCAACCAACACTTCCCAAGAACAGTGCTAACCAGCCTGTCAGTACTGAAGCAGGATTTGGAAATAGTGCCCCAGGGCTGGGGGAATCTGTAATTCCTGCCCTCCCCTTTGAAGAAAAACAAAATCTAGAGCCTCCTAATCTCCAAGTTTCAAGGTGTGCTTAGTAGAAGGTATGGTCCTAAATTTTCAGAAATGTCCCTTTAGGTTGTACATTTACACGTTCCCATTCAGAAGTTTATGCCAGGAGGACTCAACAGCCCGGGATGAATTAGGAACTAGGAGACAACAGAACTGCCTAGAGTGGGCAGTGGGTGCCAGAAAAGATTTCTCAGGGCTTGGTGTTTAGGCTGAATGCAGGGAAGGGACCCCTTTTCCAAGGGAAATCAGAATTGGCTGTACACCTCAGCCTCTGGGTCCCAGGTCAACTGGGATACTGCTCTCCATGGGTGATTGGCAACAACAGAGTCTCTAGACAGAGACAATAACTAGGTGGTGTCATGCTTCACACCTGGGTAACCAGGATCTGATCAGTAGTTCAATCTTTGGAATCAAACTATAAGAGAAGTGGGGAGATGGCTCGAAGGACTAGAGCATGTACTTTTCATACAGGTGGCCTGGTTCAATCCCAGTACCATCAGGGTTCCCTAAGCACTGTCACAGCCATCCCCAGCACTCAGCTGGGTCATCAGGTACAACCCAGAAAAACATTCTCTCTCTCTCTCTCTCTCTCTCTCTCTCTCTCTCAACATTGAGAAATATTTATCTCCTTGGAAAAGCAAATAAGTAAAAGACTTTATTTGTAATAAAGTCTCAAAGCCAAGATATCCTTAAAAATTAGAAAGAGGGCCAGAGCAGTAGCATGTGGTTGACCCAGGAGGGAACTGGAACTAGGGTCAATCCCTGGAGTCCCATATGATCCCCCAAGTCAGGAATGATTTCTGAGCACATAGCCAGAAGTAACCCCTGAGCATCACCGGGTGTGACCCAAAAACCAAAAATAAAAAAAAAAGAAAGAATAAAATATAGTTAAATTGTATTAAATGAAAGTATTTCTGCAAGGGCTTAAAAAATTAAAACTCCAAATTAATAAACAATGAATTACTAGATAATAAAAAGAAAAACAACCATCATATAAAAAACAGGTAAGAGAAATGTAAGTGATTTTTACTGAAAGTGTAACAAAATAGTTTTTTACCTATTAATTTATCACCAATCAGAAGTTTTATAATCCATTCTGTTGTCAAAGGCATTAAGTAAGAGGTATGTTACCTATCTTATGATTATGACAATCAATTGTATGACCCTTGTGGAGAATAAATCTGCAATATTTACCAGAATTATAACTGCAGAAATACTTTGACCTAGCATTTTTAATTCTGAGAATCTAACCTGCCCATCTGAATTCATGAAGGAAAATTTACATAAGCAGAAATCTATCTTCTGTACCAGGGCTCATGCTAGCAAGAGTAAAATCAGCACAAATGTCCATGATACAAGGAAATACTATTCATTTATCAAAAAAATGGGGAAACTGCCCCACGGACTGGTGTAGAAAAATTGTCAAAATACATTAAGTGAAAAAGATAAAGATGGGGCCGGGTGGTGGTGCTGGAGGTAAGGTGCCTGCGCTAACCTAGGACAGACCTCGGTTCGATCCCCCAGTTCCCCATATGGTCCCCCGTGCCTGCCAGGAGCGACTTCTGAGCGAATAGCCAGGAGTAACCCCTGAGCGTCACCGGGTGTGGCCCAAAAACCAAAAAAAAGATAAAGGTTTGATATTTTATTAAAAGAATAATATAAATATGTACATATTTGTATATGCCAAAAAGTACATTTTGGAAGACACACAAGAAACAAATGGAAATGGATGCCAGGATGATGGAGCCAGACAGAAAGAGTAAGAGATGTCTTAGTATGTTTTCTAAACTATAGCATTCAAATGCAGTTCTGTATAAATTTTCAATGAATAAATGCATTAAAATCAGTGAAAATTTTTCTTACAAAATTAAGTTTCATGGCATTCAGTAGACAGGAAATCCAGATATAAATTATATTAAATTATAGAAGACTTTTTTTTAAGTTACACTTTGCACAAGGTATATTTGTGGCGAGAAAATTTATAGGCTTTACAACAGTGGTCCTCAAACTACGGTCCGTAGGCCACATACTGTATTTGTTTCCATTTTGTTTCTTCACTTCAAAATAAGATATATGCAGTGTGCATAGGAATTTGTTCGTAGTTTTTGTTTTTACTATAATCCGGCCTCCAAAGATCTGAGGGACAGTGAACTGGCCCCCAGTTTAAAAAGTTTGAGGACCCCTGCTTTACAACATTATATAAAAGGAAAAAGAATAGTGTCCTGGTAGCCAGATGTAATTGCAAGCTTTTGTTTTTTGTGTTTTTGTTTTTTTTTTGTTTTGTTTTGGGGTGTCACACTCATTTGATGCTCAGGGGTTACTCCTGGCTAAGCGCTCAGAAATTGCCCCTGGCTTGGAGGAACTATATGAGATGCGGGGGATTGAACAGCGGTCCTTCCTTGGCTAGCAAGGCAGACACCTTACCTCTAGTGCCACCTCGTTGGCCCCTAATTGCAAACTTTTAATTGGACTATTAGCAATGGGTTTTGGGGGGCTCCAGGAAACCCACTCCCAGGAATATATTACAAACTGGCTAGGCTAGACCTTCATGGTCAGCACAGCCATGTTTGGGGGCCTCCCAAAGCAGTCATGTGGTGTTGGAGTTTGAACTAGCCCAGAGCACACAGAATACATACTCCTGACTACTGAACTATTTCCCAGACTTTTAATATTTTTAATGAGGTTTAATTAGGCAGAACTTCAGGTTCAGAGCTTCAAATAAGCCATAGGCAGAGTTGATAAGAGTCAATGAGTCGATAGAATATAGAATATGTTGCTGCCCAAATGTATTTGACTCAGAAATACTTTTTGGACATTGCTGAATTTTTTTTACATAAGCATCTTTTGGGGTATCTATGAATCAGGAACCCAGATTGGTATAGTTAGGGACAAAGAGATCCTTTCTATAAAAAAAAAAGCAACCCTACCTTCAGGGGACTGTTAAGGCTTTGGCCTCTCACCAGATTGAACAGTTGATAGCAGTTGATAGCATGAGTTGTTTATAGTTTCCTCCCATTAATTGTTTATACTTAGAGTTGTTGACTTTAAGCAACTAGAAAACTGGGAGGAAAAATATACATAAACCAAGTCTTTAGTGCCGTTGGATAACAGGCAAAATAGAACCAAAATCGTACTTGCCTGATTTAGTAAAAGTAGCATCTGAGATTTGGGGAGATGGGAGGTCTCTCAGAAGGTCTAAGGGCCCCTCTCAGCGCTTCTTATTCAACCTGGTTAAGGGTTGAGTGGGAAATCCTCGGAGGAGGTGTGCTCAAGCCTTGTGGTGCTGAGAATACTGGGGGCCTCTCCAGCATGGTTCAGAGCTTTCAGGCTCACACCTTAGTACCATGGGGTACTAAGGGTCAAAAAAACCACATGCAAATAATGTGCTTTAACCTCTAGACTGTTGCTTCAACCCCAAAGATAATTTTTGTTTTATTTTTTAAATAAGATCTTTATTTAAACACCGTGATTACAAACATGATTGTAGTTGGGTTTTGGTCATAAAAAGAACACACACCCCCCTTCACCAGTGCAACATTCCCACCACCAATGCCCCCCATCTCTCTACTCCCCAACCCCCTGCCTGTTTGGAAGCCATACATAGCAGTATTGGGACTTACTCATGGCTTTGTACTCAGGAATCACTCATGGCAAGTCTTAGGGACCAACCATATGTGGCACTGGGGAATGAATTTAGGTCATTCAGGTACAGAGCTAGTACCCTGTTTCTTCACCCCATAAACAGAAATTATTTTTCTTCCATGGGGAAGATTTGAACTCCCAGTGTTCAGAAGCAATTCCTGACTCTGAACCAAAGAAAGATCCTTGGTTATGCTCAGGGGAACATATGCAGTCGTTCTAGTTGGGACTAGAACTGGGTTGAATACTCAGAAAGCAAGCACTGAATTATTTTTGATGAATAATTTCAGGTGAAATATCTGAGATTTTTAATGTTTAAAAAGCTCACCACAAAGGGCAGTGAGTGCAGTTCGAGAAATAACTATACTGAGAACTATCATAACAATGTCAATGAGTGAGGAAAGTAGAAAGCATGTCTTGAATACAGGTGTGGGGTAGGACAGGGAGGAGGGAGATAGGGGCATTGGTGATGGAAATGTTGCACTGGTGAAGGGGATATTCTTTTTCTGACTGAAATCCAATTGCAATCATGTCTGTAATCATAGTATTTAAATAAAGGTATTATCTTTAAAAAAAGTATTTGTTGTTTATTTGAAATTTAAATTTCAGTGGGTGTTCTGTTATTTCTCAAGCAACTTTCTCCTTAAGAAATATAGGAGGGAAGGATAGCCTAGATTTCTATCTGAAGCTAATTGCTGTTCACAGAGCAGGAAAGGGAAATGAATCAACAATAAAACATATTTGAAAAGTTCCCCAAACATTTGTAAATTAAATAACACAGTCTAAATATTCTGTGGGTTAGGGAAGAAAATATGAAAGTTTAAAATGGCTTAAATAGAGTGACAATATGCATACACATACAACAAATGAAAATGTGTGACACTCAAAGAAATGTGAGTTAGAGGCAATGTCTGGTTTTATATGCTTATGTTAGAAAACCAGAAAAGTCTGGTGCTTATATCTTAAGAACCTAAGGGAATAAGTGAGACATTAATACCAAAATAAACAGAAGGAAGGAAATAAAGGTATAAATGAACATCAGTGAAATTGAAATACAAACAAAATGTGAACACTAAGAAAACTATAATTTGTTGAGTGAAGTCAGTCAGAATGAAAGGGACAGATACAAAATGATCTCTCTAGAAGCAAAACTTAGATACACAAGGAGGCATCTAGCCACAAGATCCAAAGACAGCTAAATAAAAAGGGGAACTTATGCACACAATTGAGTTGGGGAGTGGAAGAAAGGGAGGAAGACTGGGTTCACAAGAGGAGGGCGCACTGGTAATTATGTCTATGAGAAAACATTATTAGTAATATTGCAAACAAAAATAGAAATAAATAAAAGAAGCAAAACTAAAATATTTTTTAACTTGAAAGTGAACAATTTCGGGGCCCGGGAGATAGCATGGAGGTAAGGCGTTTTCCTTTCATGCAAAAGGTCATTGGTTCAAATCCCGGTGCCCCATATGGTCCCCTGTGCCTGCCAGGAGCAATTTCTGAGCATGGAGTCAGGAGTAACCCCTGAGCACTGCTGGGTGTGACCCAAAAACCAAAAAAAAGAAAAAAAAAAGAAAGTGAACAATTTCAAGCTAAATTAAGAAAGAGGCTGGAAAGGAAGGAGAAAGGAAGAAAACAAAAAGAATACAAATAATACTGGTAATGAAAAGAGGCACATTACAGCTGAAAAATCCAAAAGAAATACTGAAGTATTTGATAATTTATATTACACTTTTGACAATTGAGATGAAATGATTTCAAACTTGAAAATATTACTTAATTGAAAAATATGCAATAATGTCTAGGTGACCCTTTATAAAGAAAGTTTATAAATTTAAGAGTTTCTCAAGAAGAACTCAGGGCTGGAAAGATAGTAAGCAGATAAGATCTTTCTCTTGCTTGTGGCTAACCTAGGTTCAATCCCCAGTACATTTCTCTCAAGCCAGCCAAAAGTGATCCCTAAGCACAGAAGCTAACAGCAGGCCCTGAGTAGTCTGGTATAGGCCAAGCGCGCGCGGCACACACACACACACACACACACACACACACACACACACACACACACACTGTTTTAGATGCCAGAAAGATAGAGAGCTTGCCTTACACACAGTAGACCCAGGTCTGATCCCAAACATCCCATTTGGCTTCCCAAGCATTTCCAGGAATGATTTCTGAGTGCAGAACTAGAATTCCTGAGCATCAGTGGGTGTAGCCTAAGAACAAAAAATAACCTTTTGTCATTGAGCTCAGTGATATACTACTTCACCATTCAACAAATATTTAAAAAAGAATAAAGATTCCATCTAAACCAAGAGTCCTCAAACTTTTTAAACAAGGGCCCAGTTCACTGTCCCTCAGACCAATGGAGGGCCAAACTATAGTAAAAACAAAAATTACGAACAAATTCCTATGCACACTGCATACATCTTATTTTGATGTGAAGAAACAAAACGGGAACAAATATAATATGTGGCCCGCGGGTCATAGTTTGAGGACCACTGATCTAAACTCTTTTAGTAAATAGAAGAAAAATAAGTTTTATTTATGTATGAAATCAATATTTCTTGATGCAAAGCCATTCAAAAGCTTGATGCTTAGGTTAGGATCTGAGTTCAATTTTCAACATCACACACAAACTATGTAAAAAAAAGATTAACAAAAAAGATTTAATAAATTATTATCTATTGCTCTGAGCAATTTAGAGAAAAGAGGTAATATATTATGACCAAATAGTTTTTATCTCAGGAATGCAAAGTTGGCTTAATATCTTAAAAAAAATCTATGCAATTTAGCCTTTGGGCAAAATAAAAGGAAAAGGATGTGTTTGATATAGTCAGGAAAAACATTTGAAAACCCATTCATAATCTAAAAAGAACTGAAAACTAGGAATAGAAGGACATTTTAAATTAGTGTCTCCCCAATGTTATTCAGGGAGCCCAAGGAACTCAGCCAAGTAATAGGGCAGGATCTGGCCTTATCTGTTGTGCTCAGAGTACTGACAGAGCCACATCTATTAGTGTTAGGAACATGATAGGAACATGATATCATGTTAGTAACATGAGAGATATGCCGCTCTACCCGCCTCTTCTCCTCCGCCGACATGCCACACCGACCAGTCCCCGGTAAGAGGACACCCGAGCCACGTGGGGTCACTCGAACTGGACGATTGGGCATACAGAGACTTTGGGCTCAGCATTTCTCCACCTCTTTTCCGCAGAGCCACTAAGAACAAGGTGTCTCCGGGGACCAACCTCTGCCTCTCTTACACCGAGCCAGCCGCCAAGACCAAGGTAACCCCAAGACCAAGCCGTCCCCGGGAACCAACCTCCTTGGACACACAGACACCTTAAAAAAAACAACAACAACAACAACAACAGCCAGACGCTCTGCTTTTCCCCTGCCTATGGGTGACTGTCCTTTCACTGTAACCTTACTTTACCCTCTTTCTTTGTATCTCTGTTCTCATAAAAAAAAATTTGCAACTATTTCTTTAATACACTCCAGTTGCATTTTCACAAGCTGTACAGTGGTTTATATGCATGGAAAAAAATATCCAGTTCCACAGTGTATCAGAGAAGCACAAATTTTAAAAATAACATTTTTAGACTGCTTTTAGGTAGCATATTCTATGAATCACGGCAGAGAGTTAGACAAATACAGTTTAAATTTGTGTGTGAACTCAGATACATAATTTATGCTGCCTGTGTTTTGGTTTCCTTCTTTGTCAAATATACATAATTCTTACACTTACTTTATAGAACAACACTTATATTTTAAGTGTTATTAGCATTTAAGGATGCTCAAAAGTGCCAGCAAAACAAGGGGAAATTTTTGGAGTCACAATAATAAGCAATGATAAGCCCAATGCATTACCTCACAAGTAAGAGGCTAAGATTTGGTCCCTGGAGCTTTCATGCTCCCTCAAGGATTCCACCAATGATTCCTAAGTGTAGAGTTGAATAACCCCCTAAGAAATGAAGGGTGTGACCCCCAAATAAACAGAAAAAAATAAAAATTTTAATGGTTTATTTAAGCATTGTGGTTACAAAATTGTTCATTGTTGGGTTTCAGTCATACAATGTACATTATCCTTCACCAAAGTCTCTCATTTCCCTCCCTCCCCCCACACCTCTACCCTTGCTTGTCTCTAAGACAGACAATTTGCTTCTCTCTCTCTTTCTTTCTCTCTTCTCTCTCTCTCTCTTTTTCTCCTTTTTGACACTGTGGTTTGCTATTGTTAATGGAGGACTGCCTTGCATGTTACTTTCTCCCCTTTCTGCACCAAATGCTTATCCAGAACGATCAGTTCCACTATCATTATCCTACTTCCACTATCATTATCTTAGTAGACCTTTCTCTACTCTAACTGCACTCACTACTCTTTATGGCAAGCTTTCTACCCTGGGCTGAACCTCCTGAACCTTATTTCTATTGTCTCTAAATGTTATCATCTGTTTTTCTTATATCCCACAAATGAGTGAAATTATTCTATGTCTATTCCTTTCCCTCTGGCTATTTCACTCAGCATAATAATCCTCATACCCATCCATGCATAAGCAAATTTCAGGACTTCATTTTTCCAAACAGCTGTGTAGTACTCCATTGTGTAGATGTACCACAGTTTCTTTAGCCACTCATCTGTTGTCGGGCACCTGGATTGTTTACAGATTCTGGCTGGAAATAGTGCTGCATTGAAATAAGGGTGCAGAGGGCATTTTTATATAGTGTTATTGTATTCCTGGGGTATGTCCCAAGGAGTGGTATTACTGGATTGTAATATTAATAAAATTAATATGAGTCCTTGATGGCGGTGGATGATGGTGAGGCCTTTCTTGGCCAGCTTGGGCGCTTGCATCCCCTTGCAGCCGGAGGGTCTGTGGGTTCAGGGTAGTGGGAGGAAATGATCCACAAGCAGTCAGTAGAAGTCAGGAGACATGAAGCTTTATATATATATAAATATGTATATTATATATAATATTTATATATATAAATATTATAATAATATTGTATAATATTATAATGCTCTAGCCACCATGTGCGTACCTTACATGGCTACTAAGCTAACCTCTTAAGCAGCATCTCTGCAGCTTCCCTGCATCTAAACCTCTCTCCATCCTGCGACCTCCTCCTCAGGCTTCCTCTCCTGAATCCCTCTCTGAATCCCCTTCTCAATCCCCCCTCTTCCCCTGAGGCAACCCCTTTCTTAGCAACTACAGATACCCGCCCCCCCCAATCCAGGTGAGCTAGGCAGAAGTTGGGAGAGGGTAACACTGGACCACATTGAAGCTCAATTTCTAGCTTTTTAAGGCATGTTCATATTATTTTTCCAAAAGACTAAAGCAGTCTGCATTCCCACCAACAGTAAATGAGAGAATGAGAGTCTCTTTACCCTTGTATCCACACCAGCACTGGTAATTCTTTTTTATTTTTATTTTTTAGTGATGCGTTCTAGCCTCTATGGTGTGAGATAATATTGAATATTGTTTTGATTTGCATCTCCCTGGTGATTAGTGATGTTGAGCAATTTTTTATGTACCTACATTAAACTGAGAAACTTCTGCACTTCAAAAGAAATAGTGACTAGGATACAAAGGCAACCCACAGGATGGGAGAAACTATTCAATAGCCATAAGATAAGGGATAAAATCTAAGATATATAAGCCACTGGTTGAACTTTACAAGAATAAAAATCTAATCCATCAAAAACTGGGGAGAAGAAATTAACAGACATTTCCTTGAAGAAGAAAATAAATTTTACAAAAAGAAATTTGTAAATCAAGTTAATGCTAATTTTTTAAAATATAAAATGTAATTTATAAGGGGGCCGGGCGGTGGCGCTGGAGGTAAGGTGCCTGCGCTAACCTAGGACGGACCTCGATTCGATCCCCCGGTTCCCCATATGGTCCCCCATGCCTGCCAGGAGCGACTTCTGAGCGAATAGCCAGGAGTAACCCCTGAGTGTCACCGGATGTGACCCAAAAACAAAACAAAAAAATTTTTTTAATTTATAAAATATAAATTTATAAATATTATTTATAAATTATATACATTATATTATATGCAAATTATATATTTATTTATATATTTAGATATATTATATAAATATATTTATAAATATATTTATAAAATAAATACTTTTTAATTTTTAAATTGTCAGTTTCAAATATTGTTAGTTCATAGAACAATCTCCGAATGTCCAACAGCATGAAAAACATGCAAAACTTCTTACCTAACAATTTCAGTTGCTGCTATGTAGCCTAAAACATAATCAGATATATGAACTAGTGGTTATGGACAAGAAAATTGATTGCAACAATATTTATAATGCTGAAATTTGGAAACAGACTAAATATTCAAACAATATGAAATTGGGTACATAAATCATAGTAGACCCATAAAACAAATTTTCTGTGCAGCCATTAAAAATCACATTGTAAAACACTTCATCACATGGAGAAAAGTTTATTGCATCTAAATGATAATGAAATATTTCACAGTAAGAAGCTTAGTGTGACTTCAGTTTTGCTTTTACAAAATCAGGAGCCATAGATATGGTACAATGGTAGGCTCTTGCCATGTATGTCATTGGCTGGTAACTCAAATGGTCCCAAGCACCACCATGAGTCATCCCTGCATACAAAGCCAGGAGTAAGCCATGAAATCTATCAGCTATGGCCCTATAAACAAAAACAATATTTATAGAAAGCAACTGCAGAGAGGGTTCAAAGGACTAGAGTAGATACTTTGCATGTAGGAGACCTGGGTTAGATTCCCAGCACCACATGGTCCCTGATATATATATAATATATACATATTATATATGTATATTATATACATATATAATATATATACAAATATATTATACCTTAATCACCAGGTATAATCCAAAACAAAAACAGAACCAGAAAAATATCTGGAGGGATAAATATTTCTGGTGACAAGCTTTAGCAATGAAATAATTTGGTGTGTGCTTTTCTTCACTTGACCCTACTGATCTCGACAAATTTCAGTTAATCAGAATGAAACAGCTAATTGGGGTCCCATCCTGAAAAGTACTGCAGACAATGCCATAGTCCGGGTGATCTGTAGGACTTTACAGATCATGACATTCCCTGGAATTCAGTGGCCTCAGACAAGCACCTGTTTAGGATTCCATGTGGCACACTCTGGTGGAAAAGGCTTATGCTCCATAAACCATCAACTGAGTGCCTGTATGGATCTGGCTGCCAGAGGGTTGGGAGGGATGAGGGACTTCAAATGCCTGAGCCCTTGGCGGGGCTGGTGGAAGACAGCTCAGCTGCACCAGCCACCCTCTGTCCATCCATTCCATCTCAGGGTGTTTCCATGTGCTCTATCAGGTTCATGGAACTGCAGGTCTCTGAGGAGCAGATTCCACAACAGACTTAATACCACTTCTGTCTCTTCTACACTACTCTATGAGGAAAGGTGAAAGAGACTCGTCTCTGATACAGGTCTCACCAGTCTGCTGTTGTCTGGAATGGACCATAATTTCAGGTGAAACCAAAGGAGGCTCAGCTGGAAAAGGCAGGCAGATTCAACCTCCATCTGTGAAAAGAGGCCTGGAATCATCAGCATGGTGCCAAGGACTTGGTCAAATGCTGCACAGCTCCAAGGTATGTTTTGTGATATTGAGTTCTGCCTGCATCCGAACCAAACAGGGGTGTTGGCAAGAATCTCTGCCCCGTGCACCTGGGTGTCAAGGACAGAGGCTAGTGGTGGGGCTAGCTTTACTGACAGATTGCAGAACCTGCAGCCTTCACTATGCCATGGGTTGTTATACTTTGTGAAAATTCACACTCCTGCCTTTGTCCACTGTGAGAACCAGTGTTGAATCCCCAAGTTGCACACACTTGATGATACAAAGAGAAATGAAGAGACTCAAAGAAACTCAGGAGTTAGAGGGAGAGGGAAGGGAATCCCTGTTCTCCTTTCTAAAGGATAAGGGTTCCTCTTTCCCAGGTGGGGTGAGGTATGGGCAATATAAGAAGAGAGTGACCCCACAGTAAGGACACATGTGCTGATTGGGGAGGGGACCTTGTTTCATAGACACTTGGAGTACTCACCTCTTAGGAGCAGAATTGCAGGGGTCTGGGTCCCAGAATGTCAGGGAAAGGGATTAGTGTTGGAGCCAGGAAGCTGGGGGGCAACTGGGGGTATAGGTCCCTGCCACAGGGAAGACTTAGGTATTGATGCGCCTAGGCAGAGTACATGACTGGGTGGACTCTGGGGATTCACAGCAGGGTTCAGAGATGAAGGATCAGCATTTAGGACTCCTCTTAGCAAGATGAGGATGGAGATCTCAATTCTTGTGACTTGGGACTCTGCAGACTCACCACAGTCCAGATTCTAGGGCTACACGTAGACTATTCCAGAACCTTCCATGTGGAGGATGCTGCCAGCAGGGGGCCTATGGCATCACATAAAGTCAGAAATTCTGGCCTGCCCTGCCTTGCCCTACAGCTACTGCCTGGAATAGAGCAGTGGGTATTGACTGATGTACCAAGACACACCTTGGCATTTTTATTTGTAACACATGAAACATACATTCAGAGAGTCCCCACGACAATCAGAAGGTCAGTGATAAAAAGCCTGCCCTATGCCAGGCTGTTTTCAGCATTTGCCAAGGGCAGGTGGAAGGTTTCAGGGCTAATGGAGACCCACAGAACTCCAGAGAACTGATGCTGGCCCCTATTAGTCAGTCACCTCTGAAACCTAGAATGGGGAGGGCTGTGAGACTGAGGTGCAGAGCAGACCCTGAGAAATGCAAGTCTCCTGTGGGTGGGTGCCCAGCCCCAGCGTGCCTCAGCTGCCTATATTGTGAGGTGCCAGGGCTGTCTGCAATTGTCACCACAAACCTGGAACCATGTCCTCATTTGTTTGGAAAAGCTTCAGGACATTTTCCCTCCCAGGTGTTTTGCATTAAGTGGCAGAGCTGATAGGCACAGCAGCAATGCGACTTTGATTTTTGCCCTGTGCCATGAGGCTTTGCTAGCAAAGATTCAGGGAGAGGGTTGAATCCTTCAAGGAATATGCTTAAGTGCTGCCCCTAGCCCATCCGAAGATCCCAGATTGCTCTCTACTAGGAGCAAGCATAGCTGCTTCACTTCCCAATGTCATGTCTTACTTTATCATTCATTTTGGTAGGAGGAAAATTACTCTTGTACATGATAGAAAACAGCCTCACTATAAGATGAGCTGTAGCAGGAGGTGCTGAGAAGTTGAATTGGACCCGGGTTTTTGAGATCCTCCTGCTACATGCAAAAGGTTGCCAGCTGGGCTTAACTCAGGCTTCTTTGCACACTGGGTTCCAGGCTCTTGTTACTACCAGGAAGCAATTGCCTGATCCTGTTCACCCAGAGCTTGCCACCGAATAGAGAAGGGTTTCATCCACAGGAGCAATATTATAGCTGTAGGGCAGGGGTGGTGAACAAGTTCGACACAAAGAGCCAAAATTTTAAACTGTGAGAGTCAGAGAGCCACACCACGCAGTGACCTGCCAAAACAGATAAGCACTCACCCAAAAGCATATAATTTTAACAATAATCTATTAAACACATATTGCATTTTGCCATTTCGAGTGAGGGTAAAAATCCTGCTGTGATGGTGAAGGTGTGCTGCATCCTCTACACTAACGGCAAGATGTGACCCAACATGTGACACACGGGTCCCCGCTCGCTGGCCCATGCAGTTGTTTCCAAGGAATGGGAGACGGGATGATGCAGCCTGGGGCGGGACTACGCACTCGGAGATCTCTCCTCAGAGGTCCCTCCTCAGAAGCAGCAGAACAAAATCCAAACTTGGCAAAGAACCACAGTATACAAAATAATGATAAGAGGCAAAGAGCCGCATTCATTTTGGCCAGGAGCTGCATGTGGCTCGAGAGCCGTGTGTTCACCACCCCTGCTGTAGGGCATTTGTCTTGCAAGCAGCCAACCCTGGAAGGATCTGGTTTGATTTCCGGCATCCCATATGGTCCCCTGAGCCTGTCAGGAGGGTGATTTCTGAGTGCAGAGCCAGGAGCAATGCCTGAGCAATGCCAGGTGTGACCCAAACCTCTTCTAAAAAGAGAGAAGGGTTTCATCCACTGAGTCATGCTTCAAGACACACTTGTCCTAGGGCCAATCAAACCTTCATGCACTCATTCATGCTTTCACAAATGTTGATTCACAAGTGTTTCATCATTCACTCACCCATTCACAATCCATCACTATTATATTGGTGGCTTTGGGAGCAGAAATATAACACCAAGTTCTCCTATTTGCACCCCCTTTCTCTTCACTAAATCAGCTGCTAAAAGAGAAAATTTATAAACCATAGACCCTGAGAGAGCCTGAATGCTGTAAAGAAAAGGAAAGACTTACAGGGGAATGTTCTCTGGGTGAGGGAGTTGGACGAAAGGGAAGGGGAGGCCACAGGGGAGATGCCCAGGAATTTGGGACAGAGACTGATCACTGTTTACCAAACTGACAGAGCTCTGAGATTTTACCCAGAAGGCGTGGGTTTGGGGCACAGGCCTATATGATTAGATTCACATCAGAACACCTGACTTTCTGAAGTGAGAGGGGAAAGGTTCAAGGAATAAGGAAGTTCTGGATAGACCTAAATAAAGAAAATCAGGACGGATGTGACCTGGGGATCAAACACAGGGGTCTAAGAGTGCAAGTAAAAGTGGGAAGTAGAACAAATAAGTTAACTGGGAAACAAAGCCAGTTTCCATGGCAAAGCCCGTTCTTTACTTGAAGTGTCTGCAGTGATGGATCAAAAGCTGGGTGAAGAGCTGTGTCCCTCTCCTCAGCGTGGAGTAAAGGTTATCTTGATTCTTTTGCTTTTTGAGTTTGGAATCCATACCACATTCTCTCCCAGTGTCTTATGGCTTGTTCAGAATCCTGGTTTCTCTCAGAAGGAACAAATCAGAGTTACATTGTGGGCAGGATGAGAAGAAGGTGAAAGCGAGCTTCCTTCTACAGATGCCAGGCTTACTTTCTTCTCTGAATAGGATTCCCTGGCAGAACAAGTGAGTTTTTGGAGGTCAGAAAGTTTCCCTGACCTAAAACTGGGCATTTTCAAGGATACATGAGACTGTGAAGATGTGAGCTGCATAGGAGAAGCAGATCGGGCCCTAAACATCTCTCTGCTCTGGAGAAAGACTACTAAGTTTAAATATCATTAGGTTTACTCTCTGTTCAGATAATTTATGAAGAAGTTACGCATTTTAAAAAAGCACATTTTTGAGGAAAATAAAACAGTACTTTCATTGCTTTTATATTGCAAATGATAATAAAATATTTTCACATAAGGGAAAAAACTGCAGTTGGTGATTTTACTATTTAGAGTTTATTATTGTAAGTCCAGTAGACTGTTTAAAAATCGAGTAGAAAAATCACCGTTAGTAACAATCAATGCACTTCTTCAAGGGTATAAAAGGATACAGATTTAAAACTTATGGGACTGGGTCCGGAGAGATAGCACAGCGGCGTTTGCCTTGCAAGCAGCTGATCCAGGACCAAAGGTGGTTGGTTCGAATCCCGGTGTCCCACATGGTCCCCGGAGCAGACAGCCAGGAGTAACTCCTGAGCACCGCCGGGTGTGGCCCAAAAACAAACAAACAAAAAAAAACAAACAAAAAAAAACCTTATGGGACTGAGTGATAGTGTACAGAAAGTAAGACACTTGCCTGGCATGTTGCTGCGGTGGAGACATGGGTTCAAATATCAGCACTGCATATGGTCCCCAGGATTATCAGTTGTGGTTGGAGAAAGCGACAACAAAAATCAAACAAAAAGTTACAGATATGCATGCATCATGCATACTGACAATCACGTAGCCATGTACCCATCAGTTAATCCATGAATCTGAGGGAGGGAGCAATAACTGACACTCTAGTTACGTGGCCTGAGTTTACTGATGTATTTCTTTTTCATGTCCAAGGTGGAACCCAATGAAACTCGTCCTTTGAGAGTGAGGTGCGAGTTACCTGAGTCCACCACTGGGGGGTAGCATCTCCCATTCCTTTCTTTCTGCTAGGCACATTGCCATCTGGAAGATGGGCACAAGGAACCATTTCTTTAGAGGAAATGGAGGAAGAGCGAAGCGTCTTCTGTATGTGCATATGTATTTTTTTAATTATCCCTGTTGGAAACCAGCAGACTGATGTTTGAACAAATTTAGAGGCTGAGTGTCATCTGTAGATCTCTCTGGAAGAGTACAGAGTGGAGGGTGAAATCCAGTCCTAAATCAAGGAAGGTTGGCCAAGGGCAATGCTAATGCTAAATACTTCTGCAGTCAAGATTATTTTCATCTGTTGTCCACAGGGTCCTAAAAATCATCCAACCACTTCTTTGATTCTTGAATATTTTTTTGTTAAACTATCAACAGGACTGGAGAGAAAGTACAGGATAAAGCTCTTACCTAGTATATAGATGGCCCAACTTTGAATCCAGGAGCTCTATATGGTCCCTGGAGCCCTGCCAGGAGTAAGCCCTAAGCACCACTGGGTGTGGCTATTCTTCAAGAAATAAACAAAAAAAAAACTGCCTGGTGTTATTTGGATATTAGGTGTTTTATCCAAATGGTTCTATTTGCTGAGCACATTACAAACTTTTAGGGAATGGGAAGTTCCATTTTCTCTTCTTATGAGGCCCAGTAATTTAGGGAATACCCAAGATCTGTCCACTAATAGGTCATAATAGGTTCATTCTGTGACATCAGAAGGGAAGAATAAGAAGAGTTGTACTGTGTTATTGATATTCTGAGGTTGCTACCAGAGGGGAATTAAAAAGCAGCCTTTCTTCCTACCAATTGCTGTTCTAAGAAACAGGAGAAAACAGGAGAGGAAGCCACAGTGTGGTTCCTGGTGAGCCCCTGCCTTGCACTGATGCTTCACTTCTCTTCTGACTCTACTAGGGCGGTGGCAGCATCTAGGATCAGCACCTCCAATGCATCTTGACAACAGCTGACTTTGGGAGGCTTCTCCCAGGCACCAATCACATCTCTCCTGTATGAAATCCTATCCACAGCCCTGCCAGGAAAGATTTATCAAACAATATTCCTGTTTTAGAGCTGCAGTTGAAAAGTTACCCACAGACAAGCAGTTGGAAGTGTTGGAACTGAGACACAAAGTCTTGTGGGATTTTTACCATGAAGAATGAATAGTACAGAGCAGACCAGCTCAGCAAAATCTATACACTCCACAGAAGATCTAGTATCCAAAGAAATAGAACTCTTCCTTTTCAAAAAATGAGAAATTGAGAAAGAGGAAACAATAAATTTCTCACCCTCACTCCCTCTTTCTTACTTTCTCCCTCCTCTTTACTTCTCCTTCCCCTTCTCTTCCTCCTCTTTTGCACTGTCCCTCTTGATCTCTACCCAACTCTGCCCTTCTCCCCCCCTCCCTCCATCTACAACCCCTCCCCTTGCCATTAGGACACAAAATATTTCTTCTAGACATGGTGATTTGATCGATTTCAATTATTTATGCTCCAGAATTCTAGTTATGCTCCAGAATGTTAAAGCAAAATTTTAAAAAATGAAGAAAAAAAAAGAAAAAACCAAAACCAGAGGGTCTCTGTAGCGCCAACAAATAACAAATTAGAAAATTAGAAGCCAAGGGATGGCATTTAAGTTACTGAGATTCCAAAGTATCTAAAGACACATTTACCACTGAGCTGGGCCTCAGCACTCTTGGGGAAACAATGCCCAGGTAATTATTTTAAATGAGCATTAATTATGTCATTATTAGAAATGGGGAGAAAATGCAATTTCCTTCTGTCACTTCTTGATATCTTAACTAGAGAAATATTTGCCATGCTATTATAACAAGCCACTGTTCGCATAATGGTGCCCAGGCAATAATACAGAGACATGTACATTTTCATATGAATATATCATGCCTAACTAATGAGATTGCTCATTTCATAACTTCAGTTCCATTTTTATTATTTCATAAAACTGGAAGTCCTTATCCATTTTATGAAAAACACCAAACCTTTGTGAAATTCATTAAATAAGCATAAAAAATTCATTAAACAAGTGAATTGCATTCAGGGCTGCTTTGATGCAAATGCCCTTTAAGCAATGTAAAACTCCATATTGATTTAACCTTTCATGTTCTGATATTTCCATGTGGATATAAAAAAAATTCTTTATTCAGGGAATGAAATTAAGTGCTGATCCCTTGATCTCCAGCTGGGCAAGATAGATTGGTCAATTTAAGTAGCTGCTGCTGATCAGCAAACAACTGAATTTAAAAGTATTAAGGCATGTCGATATTTTAAGTATTGTCACCTGCACATCAAGCAAAGGGGAAAAAAATTATTCTTCCAGCTCAATTAAGTTTGTGTTTGCCATCAAGCTGACCTTGAAAGTCTCGCCCATCGGGGCATGGCTTCATGCCCTTGGAAAATGACAAGGGTAACAGTGTCGAGATGTAAAACACCAACAATAGCCGGAATATTCTGAATTGTGTGGTCAGAGCAACCAAAAATAATTAGCCTCGAGACACAGTCCCCTTGGGCTGTGTCCCCTCATTAGTGGGGCACAGTCAGTGGAGCAAACACTACTTCAGAGGAGGAGAAAGAGGTCTGCCCTTCACCCAGAAATGCTTCTGGGAAGCCTCATTAAGCAAAGAACAGGAATCAGATTTCAAAACATGTTAGAGCTGTAGGGACTCTGGTGTTCCTCAAGCCACTCTTTCACTTCTTCATTCATTGATTCATTCATTCATTCATTCATTCGCTGCCATAAATTGGATATTCTTTCCGGCCAGATCTATGCTTGAGAATGAGGGACTAGAAAAGGAACCACATCACTGGCATCATAGTCCTCATAAGCTCGAAGGCCATGAGAGCAGTTTTGTAATAAAGACCTGATATCTTTGCAAAAAAGATAGAAATTTCAGAGTCAGAATGGAGTTCAGCAGTAGAGCATATGCCTTGCTGACCTGAGTCACTGGGTTGGACCCCTTAAAAGCAACACAATTACTAACTCCCTCTACCCCACTTCCATTCACAGCACCTGGTAACCAAGTTGTATTTTTTTGTTTTTGTTTTTCTTTTAACTTCTTAAGGCTTTACAAGTTCACAAAACATGAGAAGAGTTCTATACTAAAGAGGCTAATCTCTTTAAAAATATAAAAAGAAAAAAGTGGAAAAAATCTGTTGAACTGAATGTTGTACTGTTGAACTGAATCAAATCTCAGTGCTGCCATTTAAGAAGTGTGCCGTGTGGCTTTGAGCAAGTTGATTCAATCTCTCTCTGCATCACTTCTTTATATTTCTATTTCTTTTGTTTGGTTGTTTGTTTTGGGGTCACACTTGGCAGCACTCAGGAATTACTCCTGGCTCTGCGCTCAGAAGTCACTCCTGGCAGGCTCAGGGGACCATATGGGATATTGGGATTCTAACTGGAGTCTGTCCTGTGTTAGCTGTGTACAAGTTTGCCTTGTACCCCTACCACTGTGCTATTTCTTGGGCCCCTTTATATTTTTATTTCATGAAGTTTTTGGACCAACTACATGAGATCTTGCCTAGAAGAGCCCACTGCAGAGCAGTTGACAAATAGAAGGTGCCTGGTAAGGGGCCTTCAATGTTGAATTAATGAGTGGGAACTCAGTATATGCCTTGCTACACATTGGTTGTATACATCTTTAAATGTAGTACCTTGGATTAGTGTTTAAACCACTTCTTTTCCACCCTAGGGTATGGCTCTTCTTTATAAATACCCAGGTCTCAAGAAAACGTTTCCCTGCTGAGCTGCCTGCTTCTTAGGAGTGGAAGTCTTGCATGTTGGGATTCCCGAAACCATTTCACTCCCTTCAGTGTGTGTGGATTATGTCTCGAATCAGCATTTGCTTCCAGACCTCTACTCTCCAGTATCCTGGATTTGGAACTTGAGGATTTGATTCTTACCTCATCACCCCCACCACCATGGCTGCTGCTATTTAAATCTGACATTTCATTTCACAGATAAAGACACTGAGACCTGGAGGGCAGAAATTCTCTAGAAACTAAGCAGGAGACGGGGAGGTGGGAAGGTGGAGGAGAACTTTCTCAAGACAACTGCTATCACTGTCAAATCCGGATGTGAGTTTTCTGAGGTTTCAGGTAAGGTGTGATCCAGGAGTAGGTACTTTCAACCAGAATCCAGCTTCTCCCCTTTGAATGTCTGCTTCATTCACTCAGTATTGAGTAAAATCTCAGGAAGTGTGTTTTTTTTCCAGTTCCATAAGTTTCAGTAACTTAGAAAATTTATCGTTTGATCTCATGTGCAAGAGGAGGAAGAAAGGAAATCTTTGGCTCAGAATTTCAGAACAAAACCTAAAAACAAATAAGATAACAGAGCCAAAGTCACACAACCACAGATTACTGTGTTGGTAGGAATGTGCTGTGTTGCGTGAAAATGTGGTTGAGTCCACTGCTAATATATCCAGGTCCCCAAATATCTCCCAAATTGAGTGACCAACTCTCATTCTCAGAGAGGCCTTGGCAATAATCTCCGCAATAAATGATTTAAACAAAGAGGTTTGGGGGGACAAAAGGTTTGGCCAAAAGAGCCTAATCCTCCCTGGTTTGATCTCTATTTCCTCTCTGTCTGTCTGTCTCT
>PVKC010013573.1:0-22849 GCA_004027635.1 Crocidura indochinensis | reverse complement strand
CTTAGGTATGCTCCTTTGAATGTAATTTCCCTTTTTGACCTTGCTGCATTCAGTATTCTATCTCTATCTGTGGGATTTGACATTGTAACGATGATGTGTCTGGGGGTGTTTTTTTGGGGGTCTCGTTTGGCTGGTACTCTTCGGGCATGCAGGATTTGGTTGCATGTAGTTGTTAACTCTGGTAGTATGTTTTTGATGACGTCTTTGACAGTTGATTCTTCCTGGTGATCTCCTACTTGGGTCTCTGGGACTCCAATGATTCTTATGTTGTTTCTTTTGGGTTTATCGAAGACTTCTATTTTCATCTGTTGACATTCCTTGCGTACTTTTTCCATTGCATGCTCGTTTGTCCTAAGGTTCTTTTCCCATTTCTTCTGCTGTGTTAAGATTTTCTGCATCTCATCTTCCAGTAGTCCGATTCTCTCCTCAGCTGCTATTACCTTGCTGTCGAGGGCATCCATTGAGGTTTTCAATTGAGTTACCATGTTTTTCACGTCTGCCATTTCAGTTTGAAGTTGAGCTACCGTGTTTTTCAGGCCTGCCATTTCAGTTTCAAGTTTTCTGAGTTCTGTCTTTGTGTTCTGTTCAGATCTATCTATGCTTTCTTCGAGTTTTACTAACATATTCCATATTTTTATTTTAAATTCCTTATCTGAGAGGTTAAGCGGATGATTGTGATTTTTAGGGTCGTCCAAGCCATCAACTTCATTCTCAGTGCCTAGTGTTTGCCTACGAGCTTTCCGCATTGTTGCTCTAGTAGTGTGGTTTTTCCTGCGTGTTGTGATGGGGTTTATTGGTTAGAAAGAGTGCGCGGCCGCAAAGCAAAGTGGAGCGTCCACGCTCTTCTGGGGCGCCCGGAAATCAGCACTATAGCCGGTTTTCAGTCTAATGGAATGTTCCTGGGTGTTTCAGCCCTAGGATGGACTTCTGGGAGAGCGAGTCTTTTTTGGGGGCCAGTTTGGTCCACTCCCACGAAATCCAGAACAGCAAAGGACAAAGAAACACAAAGAAAAGACAAGACTCACAGTTCTTAGGACTTGGCCCTACTGGGCAGGCGTGGATGTCTAATCTTGAAATTTTATAGAAATATAATCATACATTGTTCCATCTCTTTAGTACTTTAGTAAAGTACTAAAGTTCCATCTCTTTAGTAAAGTAGTTCCATACTTTAGTACTATAAATTAGTACTATAAATTTAGTACTCTATACTGTCACTCTGAATAACCAATTTCAATGCATCAACATTTTTTTCATGATAATTTTATTTTGAGCAACGTGGGTTACATATCATTTTTTGCTGTGTGTGAGATACAATGTCTGAGATACATCAAAGAAAAGAACAGACATAGAATGAAGTTTAAGATAGGTCGATTCTAAGGACTTAGAAGAAAACAATGTAATATAGCATGATAATGTGTATAAATTATCAGAGTTACATTCATACCAAAGTAGCTGGGGACTTCAGATTGACTACATTAATTCGTTATTTCCAAACCACTTTTCTTTCTAATTGAACATTTCTTTTTTTTATTACATTTTTTACTTATTTAAACATTTTGATTACATATATGAGTGTGATTAGGTTTTGGTTATGTGAAGAACACCCCCCTCACCAGTGCAACATTCCCTCCACCAATGTCCCAAGTCTCCCTCCCTTCCACACCATCCACACCTGTACTCCAGACAGGCTTTCCAGTTCTCTCATTCACTCACATGATTATGGTAGTTTTCTGTGCAGCTATTTTTATAACTGCACTCACCACTTTCTGGTGAGCTTCATAGTTTGAGCTGGAAGTTCCAGCCTCCTCTCATTGTCTCTGATGATTGTTGCAAAAATGATTTTTATTTTCTTTAAAACCCACAGATGGGGGGCCCGGGAGATAGCATGGAGGTAAGGCGTTTGCCTTTCATGAAAAAGGTCATCGGTTCGAATCCCAGTGGCCCATATGGTCCCCAGTGCCTGCCAGGAGCAATTTCTGAGCATGGAGCCAGGAGTAACCCCTGAGCACTGTCGGGTGAGACCCAAAAAAAAAAACCAAAACAAAACAAAACAAAAAAAATACCACAGATGAGTGAGACTATTCTGCATCTCTCTCTCCCTCTGACTTATTTCACTCAGCATGGTAGATTCCACATACATCCATGTATAGTAAAACTTAATGACTTCATCTCTCCTGACTGCTGCATAATATTCCATTGTGTATATGTACCACCGTATCTTTATCCATTCGTCTATTGAAGGCATCTTGGTTGTTTCCAGAGCCTGGCTATTGTGAATAGTGCTGCAATAAATATAGGTGTGAGGAAGGGGCTTTTGTATTGAATTTTTGTGTTCTTAGGGTATATCCCTAGGAGTGGAATAGCTGGGTCGAATGGGAGCTCAATTTCCAGATTTTGGAGGAACCTCCATATTGCTTTCTATAGAGGTGGGACAAGACAGCATTCCCACAAGCAGTGAATAAGAGTTCCTTTCTCTCCACATCCCCGCCAGCACTGATTATTCTCATTCTTTGTGATGTGAGCCAATCTCTGTGGTTTGAGTTGGTATCTCATTATTGTTTTGATTTGTATCTCCCTGATGATTAGTGAAGAGGAGCATTTTTCATGTGCCGTTTGGCCATTTGTATTTCTTTTTTATCAAAGTGTCTGTTCATTTCTTCTCCCCATTTTTGAATGGGATTAGATTTTTTTTCTTGTAAAGTTCTGTCAGTGCCCTGTATATTTTGGATATTAGCCCCTTATCTGATGGGTGTTGGGTGAATAGTTTCTCCCACTCGGTGGGTGACTCTTGTAAACTGGACACAATTTCTTTTGAGGGATAGAAACTTCTCAGTTTAATGTATTCCCATCTGTTGATCACTGCTTCCACTTGTTTGAAAAGTGTAATTTACTCCTTGAAGATGCCTTTTTTCTCAATGTCATGGAGTGTTTTACCGATGTCTTATTCTATATACATTATGGTATCAGGTCAATTATCGAGGTCTTTAATCCATTTGAATTTTATCTTCGTGCATGATGCTAACTGGGGGTCTAATTTCGCTTTTTTGCAAGTGGCGAACCAGTTCTGCCAGCACCACTTGTTGAAGAGGCCCTCCCTGCTCCCCTTAGGATTTCTTGCTCCTTTGTCAAAAATTAGGTACTTGTATGTCTGGGGGACAATGTTTGAGTATTCAAGCTTATTCCACTGATCTGATGGTCTGTCTTTATTCCAATACCATGCTGTTTTGATAACTATTGCTTTTTAGTAGAGTTTAAAGTTGGGGAAAGTAATGCCTCCCATTTTCCTTTTCCCTAGTAGTGCTTTAGCTATTCTAGGGTGTTTATTGTTCCAGATGAACTTCATAAGTGCTTGATCCACTGCTTTGAAGAATGTCATGGATATCTTTATAGGGATGGCATTAATCTGTATAATGCTTTGGGGAGAATTGCCATTTTAATGATGTAAAACCTGCCAATCCATGAGCAGGGTATGTTTTTCCATTTCCGTGTGTCCTCTCTTATTTCTTGGAGAAGGGCTTTATAGTTTTCTTTGTATAGGTCCTTCACGTCTTTGGTCAAGTTGACTCCAAGATATTTGATTTTGTGTGGTGCTATTGTGAATGGGATTGCCTTCTTGATTTCCTTCTCTTCCCTATCATTATTGGTGTATAAAAAGGCCATTGATTTCTGTGTGTTAATTTTATAACCTGCCACCCTGCTATATGAGTCTATTGTTTCTAGAAGCTTTTTGGTAGAATCTTTAGGGTTTTCTAAGTAGAGTATCATGTCATCTGTAAACAATGAGAGCTTGACTTTTTCCTGTCCTATCTGGATTCCCTTGATATCCTTTTCTTGCCTGATTGCTGTAGCACGAACTTCCAGTACTATGTTGAAGAGGAGTGGTGAGAGCGGACAGCGTTGTCTTGTACCAGAATTTAGGGGGAAGTCTTTTAGTTTTTCTCCATTAAGGATGATATTTGCCATTGGCTTGTGGTAGATGGCTTCAACTAGATTGAGAAAGGTTCCTTCTATTCCTATCTTGATGAGAGTTTTGATTAAGAATGGGTGTTGAACCTTATCATATGCTTTCTCTGCATCTATTGATATGATCATGTGATTTTTATTTTTCTTGTTGCTCATGTTGTGTATGATGTTGAAAGATTTACGGATGTTAAACCATCCTTGCACTCTTGGAATGAAACCTACTTGATTGTAGTGTATGATCTAGTGGATGATGCATTAGATCCTATTTGCCAGGATTTTGTTGAAGATCTTTGCATCGGCATTCATCAGGGATATTGATCTGTAATTTTGTTTTTTGGCAGCATCGTTATGTATTTTTGCTATCAAGGTGATGTTGGCTTCATAGAAGCTATTGGGGGGGGGGTTGGGAGATTGCATGGAGGTAAGACGTTTGCCTTTCATGCAAAAGGACATCGGTTCGAATCCCGGTGCCCCATATGGTCCCCCGTGCCTACCAGGAGCAATTTCTGAGAATGGAGCCAGGAGTAACCCCTGAGCACTGCCGGGTGTGACCCAAAAACAAAACAAAAAAAAAAATAAAAAAAAAGAAGCTATTTGGGAGTATTCCCGTTTTTTCTATTTCATGGAACAACCTGGCTAGGATTGGTGGTAGCTCCTCTTGAAAGGTTTGAAAGAATTCATTAGGAAATCCATTTGGGCCTGGGCTTTTCTTTTTGGGCAGATGTATGATTATACTTTCAATTTCCTCAGTGTTGATGGGGGAGTTTAGATATTCTACCTCCTCCTTATTTAAGTGTGGAAGGTTATATGTGTCCAAGAATTTTTCCATTTCTTCCAGGTTCTCATGTTTAGTAACATAAACTTTCTCAAAGTAGTCTCTGATTACTCTTTGGATCTCTACAGTATATGCTGTGATCTCCCTCTGTTCATTTCTAATATGGGTTATCAGATTTCTCTCTCTCTTTCTTTGTGAGTTTTGCCAATGGCCTATCAATCTTGTTTATTTTTTTCAAAGAACTAACTTCTGCTTTCATTGATCTTTCAGATTATTCTTCTGTTTTCCACTTCATTGAGTTCTGCTTTCAGCTTTGTTATTTTCTTCTGTCTCCCTATTTTAGGTTCCTTTTGTTGGTCATTTTCTAATTTTTTTGAGCTGTGTCATTAGGTTATTCAGGTATGCCCCTTCTTCCTTCCTGATGTGTGCTTGTAGAGCTATAAATTTTCCTCTCACGAGTGCTTTTGCTGTGTCCCATTGATACTGGGGGTTGTGTCTTCATTATCATTTGTTTCCAAGAAATTTTTATTTTCTTTTTTGATTTCGTCTCAAACCCACTGGTTGTTCAGTAGCAGGGTGTTTAATTTCCAGTTGTTAATGTGTTTCTTCTGTGTGGCTTTGTAGTTCACATCTAATTTCAGAGCCTTGTGTTCGGCAAAGGTAGCTTGCTAGATTTCTATCCTCTTCATTTTATGGAGGTATGTTTTATGTGTCAGCATGTAGCCTATCCTGGAGAATACCCATGTACATTGGAGAAGAATGTGTATCCAGGTTTTTTTGGTATAGAGTGTCCTATATACATCTACTAGTCCACTTTCTTCCACTTCTCTTTTCAGGACTAGTATATTTTTGTTGGGTTTCAGTCTGGTTGACCTATCAAGTGTTGATAGGGCCATGTTGAGGTCTCCCATAATTGTAGTGTTAACATTGATTTCTTCTTTCAGATTTGTCAGTAACTGTATTAGATAATTTGCTGGTCTCTCATTGGGTGCATATATGTTTAATAGTCTGATTTTTTCCTGTTGCACATATCCCTTGATTAGAATAAAGCGTCCATCTTTGTCCCTTACTGTTTTCTGAGTGTAAAATTGGCGTCATCAGATATTAATATGGCCACCCCAGCTTTTTTGAGGGTATTGTTTGCTTGGATGATTTTCCTCCAGCCTTTGATTTTGAGTCTATGTTTGTTCTGACTATTCAGATGTGTTTCTTGTAGGTAGCAGAAGGTTGGATTCATCTTTTTGATCCACTTTGCCACTCTGTGTCTTTTAATTGATTAATTTAGCCCATTAACATTGAGGGAGATGATTGTCATACGATTTAATGTCATCTTTTAGATAAGTTTCCTGTGTTTGTTGGTCTCTCTTGTCTTAGAGTAGATCTGTCAGTTTTTCCTTTAAGGCTGGGTTATCATCTGTGAAATTTTTAAGCTGTTGTTTATCCATGAATTTATGTATTTTTCCTTCATACCTGAACGTGAGTCAGGTTGGGTGCAGTATTCTTAGTGAGGTATTCATTTCTTTCAGTCTTGTCGCAATATCCCACCACTGTCTTCTGGCCTTGAGAGTTTCTTGTGACATGTCTGCTGTAAGTCTTAGGTATGCTCCTTTGAATTTAATTTCCCTTTTTGACCTTGCTGCATTCGGTATTCTATCTCTATCTGTGGGGTTTGTCATTGTAATGATGATGATGTGTCAGGGGGTGTTTTTCTTTGGATCTCGTTTGGCTGGTACTCTTCGGGCATGCAGGATTTGATTGCATGTAGTCATTAACTCTGGAAGTGTCTCTTTGATGATGTCTTTGACAGTTGATTCTTCCTGGTGATCTCCTACTTGGATTTCTGGGACTCCAATGATTCTTATGTTGTTTCTTTTGGGTTTATCAAAGACTTCTATTTTCATCTGTTCACATTCCTTGAGTACTTTTTCCATTGCCTCTGCATTTGTCTTAAGGTACTTTTCCCATTTCTTCTGCTATGTTGAGGTTTTCTGCATATCATCTTCCAGTAGTTCAATTACCTCCTCAGCTGCTCTTACTCTGCTCTTGAGAGCACCACTGAGGTTTTCAGTTGAGCTACCATGTTTTTCAGGCCTGCTATTTCAGTTTGAAGTTTTCTGAGTTCTGTCTTTGTGTTCTATTCAGATCGATCTATCCTTTCTTGGAGTTTTACAAACATATTCCATATTTCTATTTTAAGTTCCTTATCCGAGAGGTTAAGCAGAGGGTTGTGATTTTTAAAGTCGTCCAAGCCATCATCTTCATTCTCGGTTCCTAGTGTTTGCCTACAAGCTTTCGAAATTGTCGCTCTAGTAGTGTGGTTTTTCCTGCATGTTGTGATGGGGTTTATTGGTTAGAAAGAGTGTGAGGCCACAAAGCGAAGCGGAGGGGGCTCCAAGAAATCAGGACAGACATAAGCATAGGAAAAGAGTCCCCTCAGTCCTCTGGGTTACATATCTTTCACAGTAACATTTTAAGTACATATTAATAGTGAATCAGGGGAATTCCCACCAACAAAGTTGTCCTTCCCTCATCCCTAATTTTTGCATATACAGAAAGCACTTGTTGACAATAATATTTTAGGTACATGGTAACTTTATATCAGGGGATTCCCTTCACCAAATTGTTCTCCCTACACCTCCATTCCCATCATACCTCCCATATCTACCTCCCTCAGCCCCAGGCCTGCAAGAGTACATGGTCTCCTCTGTGCCTAACTAGCTACCCAGTGGTCTTACACCTGTGTGGACTTGATTGCTCCCTTATTTTCCTGTAACTGGTGGTTGGGACTAGATAGATCAAGTCACATGGTTTTGTTTGAAGAAGAGAAAAGCAATACACGGGACTAAAAATCAAATACACCGAAAATGGGCGGGGTCCTTCTAGAGGTTCTCATCCTCGGTTTGAGAAACGCAGGGGAAAACGGTGAATCACTCCAGCAGTCCAAAAAGGAGTATCACGTGAAATAATATATCCAGTGAGCTTTCCAGCAATAAAGGTAAGCACCACATAAAAGTCATGATCTTGATATAAAAGCATGGCAGAGCATATAAAGAAAGAAGAGAAAGGAAGAATATATATAAATATATATTATACATATATTATTATATATTTAATATATATGTAAATAGAGACATTAACTTTAATAACCACTCCAAAACAAATAAATTGACAAAAGCTAGATAGATAAATAAAAAATTAAAATATAATAATATAAAATAAATTTAAAAAAAGAAAAAAGGAAGAAAAATTATTATGTGCCCTTTTATTTTTCTCTTTTTCTCTCCTGCACAGGCACAGTAAATATTGGGGTCATTCAAAGAGGAATTCCCTTGACCTAAGAGATACAGGTTTTCTCCATCCTTAGAGTATATTGTCATGGGATTAACTATAGACTCCATGCAGGGTCATTTATTCTTCTCTTGGTGCTTTCATGGTATTTGGAAGACTTTTGCTCTGTCCTGGGTGATAAAATTAGACCTCCGTATCTAAAGATCTCCACACAAGTCAAGGTGTGGAACTTGTGATGAAGTCTTTCTTTGTGGTTCTAGAAGTTCTGCTCCCTCAGTGTCATTTTAGTCTGTCTTCTGTGGTTGGCGGTTTTGGTCTTTGCGTTGATCCTAGGATGTTTCCAGAGGGCCCATTCTGTTGTAATTACCCCAGACGGACCTTTGGAGCTGGAGATCACAGTTGTTGTGCATGCTATAGCTCAAATTCTAGACTACGGCTTTTTTGTTGTTGTTGTTGTTGTTGTTGTTGTTGTTGTTGTTGTTATAGGATACATATAGTCTGGTCATGATTCTATCAGCCTGTCATCTGCAGATTGCAATCTTGGCTTTGAACGGACCAAAGGATGACAAGTCTTCTGATTTTTCTGATTTTATCTTATCTTTCTATGGTGGGGTAGGGTAACCTTGTTCTAGGTCAAGTTGTTCCCATTTTCCTCGTTGTCAGCATATCCCATTAGAGCTGGCACTTGATGGTGTCCCAGCAGTATTAAGGATGACCCAGACAGGATATGTTTCCTGTAGTTGTGAAAAACGGTATCATTTCTATGTCTGGGATCTAGGGTTCAAGGCTGGACAGATGACATCTAATCACCTGGGGTCTAAGTTGGGTCCACATGACATATTTTCAGGGTGGAAGATGCCCCTGTACTGTAAACAAGTATGAGATCGCATCCCTAGTAGATGAGAGCTCATTTTTATACGCAAGATTTCCCCTTTTTTAGTGTGTCTTTGCAGGGGGAAATGGTGCTACATTATATTGCTGATGCATTTGGGGGTGGGAAGAGAAGAAAACACAACAGGTCGCACTCCCAAAAAATATGAGAAATAGAAATAAAACTATATATGCTCACAGAAATATATAAAAATAATAAAATAACAAGTCAATTGAAGGAACCAAACGGTGCAATAGACTATCTTACTATTGCGGTGGAAAAGCAGGTAAAGAGGTACTGTGTACAGATCTACTACTTATGATGGAGGTATAGATTTCCCCGTTGACTGTTGGGATTTTTGGGGGTGTGTGGGTTCCCAAGCACCTTTATATCATGCCCCCTGACCTTCTTCAGTTTGGTAAGAGAATCATGGCAGGAAGGTCATGGGGAGAGTTCTTGCTTTGGGGGTGCTTTTAGAGCTAAGTCCATTTTCAAGTACCAGTCCCTATTAGGAAGAGTTGGTAAGGAGGAACACGCATCCTGAGTCAGCAGGGGAGATGGTTGACTCTTCTTGCGAGGGATGAGGTGTGAGTTTGACTGGGTGTCCCTTCATTTGGGTTCTGGTACTGGTTTGTTGGGGTAGAAAGTCAGTCTTGATGCCTAATCAATTAAGAACTGAGGGTGAAGAGTTTTAATAAGGTGGGAAATCTGGATGGGCTTGAGGGGTGCAGGGATAGTCGGATATCCAAAGGGAGGAGAGGGGAAAGTATATAGAAGGGGCAGGAAAGAAGAAAAAATATATTAAAAAGTAAGGGAGAATAGAAAAGAAAAAAAAGAAGAAAGTAGTGAGAAGAAAGGAGAAAAGAGAAAGGGAATTCTAGTTTGCTTAAATGAGTTCAATGAGTATGGCCTGTAGTATCAGTCTGTAGGTTACTGTTGCAACTTCGGTGGTCTGACTTGTTGCATGCTTCAAGTCCTAAAAGAAGGTATAACCTGGGGATAAAGTGTACGTTAAAGAGATTTCTCAGGACATTGTCATAGTGCAAGCTGGGTATGGTATCTCGTGTGACTGAGCCCCGGGCTGCCATCTTGTTTTGTCCATCCTGTGTATCCAATAATGCCTGGGAATATAAAAGCTGAGAGGTTATTTTAAATATATGAAGATTGAAACATTAAAACATATTGTTATGAGACGTTTCCATTGGAGTCAGTGATTTCCCATGGTATTCTTTACCTGTATTTCAGTATAAGATTCCTAAGGGGATATTATGGGTCTTTGTGATAGAAGGCTGATTACATACCTGTTCTCTCTATACTGCTGTTTCTGTTGTTGTTGTTGATTTCTTTGTGGTATAATGTTTAGTCTGGGGTATGTGTTGTTCTTCTTTCATGTGTTTTGGGCACTACTTCTCACTATTTGTTGACTATTACAGAGTTTGGAGTTTCTACCCTGTTAAACCCTGTTATTTGATTGTTGAGTATTGGTTGTATGTAATGTGTATGTTCTAGATGCTTCAGAATAGTGCTATCATTCTGTATTTATCTTTCGTCTTCTGACTTACTTCGTTTAACATAATATGATCTAGATCCATCCACGTTGCTGCAAAATCTGTGATTGTATCATGTCTGACTGCCATGTAATATTCCATTGTGTATAGATACCACATCTTAATGATCCATTCATCTGTTGTTGGACATCGAGGATGGTTCCAGGACTTGGCTATTATAGTGAGCGTTGCTATAAGTAGTGGGGTGCACACATATTTTGGGATGAATGTCCTTCCGACTTGGGGATAGACACCTAGGAGAGCAATTGCTGGGTCAAACGCAGCTCAATTCTTATTTCCTTGAGCACTCTCCAGATTGTTCTCCATAGGGGTTTGACTAGGGGGCATTCCCACCAGCAGTGGATGAGAGTACCTTTTGTACTGCATCCACCAGCAGAGACTGTTCCCATTATTTTTGATGTGAGTCTTTCTCACTGGTGTGAGGTGGTACCTCATTGTTTTGATTTGAATTCCTCTGATGATAAGTGAAGGCGAGCATGTTTTCATGGTTTGCTGATCATCTATCTGTCTTCTTCAGAGAAGTGTCTATTCACTTCTTCTTCCCATTTTTTATGACTTCATTTGGTTTTGGTGGGTTCAGCTTTCTGAGAGCTTTGTATATTCTGGATATCAGCCCTTTATCTGATATGTTGATTGAAAAGACTATTTCCCAGTAGGTTAACTGTCTTCTTGCATTAAAGAGGGTTTTTTTTTTTTTTGCCATGCAGAAGGTTTTTAGTTTGATGTAGTCCCGTTTGTTTATGTTTGATGCTAAGGTTCTTGCCATTGGTGCTCATCCTCGAAGACCTTTTTGATATATAGGTCTTCGAATGTTCTACCTATTTTGTTCTCTATAAACTTTATAGATTCAGGTCTAATTCTGAGTTCTTTGATCCATTTTGAGTTGATTTTTGTATAAGGCGTGAGGTATGGGTCTATTTTGAATTTCTTACATGTGGTTTTCCAGTTGTACCAACACCATTTGTGCATCAACATTTAAAAATTAAGTAGTTCATATCATTTCAGAGATAGAATTTCATTTTGAATCACAGTTAATGCCCATTCACTTATTAACAGAAAATCTTATTTATATTTTCAAGACATTTTGAGTAAAACTACTACAAATCTTCTGATATGCTTTTCTGTAGACATGCATTTCTGTTTCTTTTGGGTATATGCTTCATTAAAAACTGGTGCTCATTTTTATAGCCTTAAAAATCCAGTTTTTCTGGAGCAATAGCACAACAGATAGGGCATTTTTCTTGTATGTGGATGACCCATGTTTGATCCTACTGGTGCTCAGGGGATATTCCAGGCTCTGTGCCGATGGTTAAACATTTTAATATGGGGCCTGGGAGATAGCATGGAGGTAAGGCATTTACCTTTCATGCAAAAGGTCATTGGTTCAAATTCCGGTGCCCCATATGGTCCCCTGTGCCTGCCAGGAGCAATTTCTGAGCATGGAGTCAGGAGTAACCCCTGAGCACTGCCGGGTGTGATCCAAAAACCAAAAAAAAAGCATTTTAATATAAACCTTATAATAAATATAATTTTTAAATTCTCACATTTTACATACTTACTATAATCAATCTCAATTGACTTTGTTTTGTGAGTTAGTTTAAAAAATAAAATAAAGTCAACAAATGAGTGTAGTGAGCAGCATAACTACCTTCTTTTAGACAGAGGCTACAGAAATATGTGGACTTGCTTATTACTCTAAAATATTCAAAATCAATTCCCATAAAAGTGCCTCTTGAACATTATAAGAAGCTGTCTAAATAATGTTCTTGGAATAGTTTTTTTCATGTCCTTGAACATTAGCTACAGGTGAATCCAAAGTCTTTGAAATAATTGAAACGTGAATTTTCAGTGAAAGCATATAGTTCAATTTCTCTCTGTAGACAATAGCTCCCATTCTTTGTTTCTACTGTGGACATCTTCTTCTCTTGCTAAAGCATAAAAATTCATCTTTGCCTGTTTTATAAAGTGAAAGGCTCTCTTTACTTCGAGGTATTATTGCTTGATCCAAAGAACAACCAGACATCTGGATTCCTTGATCTCAGATAGATAAGCAATAATTTTATAAATTTATCTTATTCCATGTAGATAGAAAACTTTTTGGCTAATCAAAAATAGATTAATGGGGCTAGAGCAATGGCACAGTGGTAGAAGCATTTGACTTGCACACAGCTGACCCAGGACAAACCTCGGTTAGATTCTCCAGGGTGCCATATAGTCAGTTCTTCAAACCAGAAGTAATTTCTGAGCTCATAGCCAGAAATAACCCCTGAATGTCAACAGATGTGAAACAAAAATCCAATAAAAAAGGAAGAAAAAGGGGCCCGGGAGATAGCATGGAGGTAAGGAGTTTGCCTTTCATGCAAAAGGTCATCAGTTTGAATCCCGGTGCCCCATATGGTCCCCCGTGCCTGCCAGGAGCAATTTCTGAGCATGGAGTCAGGAGTAACCCTGAGCACTGCCGGGTGTGACCCAAAAACGAAAAAAAAAAAGGAAGAAAAAAATAATAGATTAACAACAAATCTGAGGCCAGAAAAGAAGTTATTCTTGGATCTACACTCAGAAATTGCTCCTGGCAGGCTCGAGGGACCATATGGGATGCCAGGATTTGAATCACTGTCCTGCATGCAAGGCAAACACCTGCCTCCATACTATCTCTTCAGTCCTCTGTTTTTATTTTATTGCAATCAAAACCCCATATATCTACAAGGAAAACAATTCTGTGGAATAAATAATAAAGTATTGGTAAATCTAAGCAATGTCTTGTATATAGTAAATGATGAATTATTTTTAATTTCCTGTTTCCTGTAGATGAAAATTATTGTTTTGAATTTAAATTGACATATTTAAATTGTATTTTAAGAAGTTTCAAATTATTAGTGAAGAAGAAATGTTATAATATTTAATTTCTTTTTTTGTGGTTATTATTATTATTATTATTTTTTTTTTGGTTTTTGGGTCTCACCCGGCAGTGCTCAGGGGTTGGCTCCATGCTCAGAAATTGCTTCTGGCAGGCACGGGGGACCGTATGGGGCACCAGGATCCAAACCGATGACCTTTTGCATAAAAGGCAAACACCTTACCTCCATGCTATCTCCCGGGCCCCATATTTAATTTCTTAACCTGGATCTTACTAGTGTTCCTCACAGTACACACTTATAAAATATGGAGTCTGTCTAGAGTACAGGCGGGGGGTGGGTGGGAGGAGGAAGATTTGGGACAATGGTGATGGGAACGTTGCACTGGTGATGGGTGGTGTTCTTTACTAAAACCCAAAAACAATTATGTATGTAATCAGGTGTTAAAGTAAAATATAAAAATTATATATTTTATAGCAAATTTTCTGCAAATATATAAGTGATAAAGATTATAAGAATATAAACTATGGTTTTATTATTTTTTATATTTTATTTAGGCACCTTGATTACATACATGATTGTGCTTGGGTTTCAGTCATGTAAAGAACACCCTCCATCACCAGTGCAATGTTCCCATCATCATTATCCAAGATCTCCCTCCTACCCACCCAACCCCCACCTGTACTCTAGACAAGCTCTCCATTTCCCTCATAAATTCTCATTATTAGGACAGTTCAAAATGTAGTTATTTCTCTAACTAAACTCATTATTCTTTGTGATGAGCTTCATGAGGTGAGCTGGAACTTCCAGCTCTTTTCTCTTTTGTGTCTGAAAATTATTATTATTGCAAGAATGACTTTCATTTTTCTTAAAACCCATAGATGAATGAGACCATTCTGCGTTTTTCTCTCTCTCTGACTTATTTCACTCAGCATAATAGATTCCATGTACATCCATGTATAGGAAAATTTCATGACTTCATCTCTCCTAACGGCTGTAAAATATTCCATTTTGTATATGTACCACAGTTTCTTTAGTCATTTGTCTGTTGAAGGGCATCTTGGTTGTGTTCAGAGTCTTACTAGGGTAAATAGTACTGCAATGAATATAGGTGTAAGGAAAAGGGTTTTTGTATTGTATTTCTGTGTTTCTAGGGTATATTCCTTGAAGTGGTATAGTTGGATCATATCAGAGCTCGATTTCCAGTTTCTGGAGGAATCTCCATATTGCTTTCCATAAAGGTTGAACTACACGTCATTCCCACCAGCAGTGGATAAGAGTTTCTTTCTCTCCACATCCCGGCCAACACTGTTTGTTCTCGTTCTTTGTGATGTGTGCTATTCTCTGTGGTGTGAGGTGGTACCTCATAGTTGTTTTGATTTGCATTTCCCTGATGATTACTGATGTGGAGCATTTTTTCATGTGTCTTTTTGCCATTCGTATTTCTTCTTTGTCAAAATTTTTGTCTATAACTTCTCCCCATTTTTTGATGGCATTAGATGTTTTTTCTTGTAAAGTTCTGTCAGCGCCTTGTATATTTTGGAGTTTAGCCCCTTATATGATGGGTATAGAGTGAATAGTTTCTCCCACTCAGTGGGTGGCTCTTGTATCTTGGGAGCTATTTCCTTTGAGGTGCAGAAGCTTCTCAGCTTAATATATTCCCATCTGTTAATCTCTGCTTTCACCTGTTTGGAGAGTGCATTTTCCTCCTTGAATATGATTGTAGTCTCAATGTCCTGGAGTGATTTGCCTACGTGTTGTTCTATACATCTTATGGTTTCGGGTCCAATATCAAGGTCTTTCATCCATTTGGATTTTACATTCGTACATGATGTTAGTTGGGGGTCTAAGTTCAATTTTTTTGCAAGTGGCTAGCCAGTTGTGCCAACACCACTTGTTGAAGAGTTTTTTTTTTTTGCTCCATTTAGGATTTCTTGCTCCTTTATCAAATATTAGGTGACTGTATATCTGGGGAAAATTTTCTGAGTATTCAAGCCTATTCCACTGATCTGATGGCCTGTTCTTATTTCAATACCTTGCCGTTATGATAACTATTGCTTTGTAGTAAAGTTTAAGGTTGGGGAAAGTAATTCCTCCCATATTCTTTTACGCAATGATTGCTTTAGCTATTCTAGGGTGTTTATTGTTCCAAATGAATTTCAGAACTGCCTGGTCCACTTCTTTGAAGAATATCATGGGGATCTTTAGAGGGATTGCACATAAATCTGTAATGCCTTGGGTAGTATAGCCATTTTGATGATGTTAATCCTGCCAATCCATGAGCAAGGTATGTGTTTCCATTTCAGCATATCCTCTCCTATTTCCAGGAGCAGAGTTTTATACTTTTCTTTGTATAGGTCCTTCACTTTTTTAGTCAAGTTGATTCCAAGATATTTGAGTTTGTGTGTCACTATTGTTAATGGGGTTGTTTTCTTAGTGCCCATTTATTCTTTATTACTATTGGTATATAGAAAGGCCATTGATTTTTATGTATTAATTTTGTAGCCTGCCACATTGCTATATGAGTCTATTGTTTCTAGAAGCTTTTCGGTGGACTCTTTAGGTTTTTCTAATTAGAGTATCATGTCATCTGCAAAAAGCGAGAGCTTGAATTCTTCCTTTCCTATCTGGATTCCATAGATATCTTTTTCTTTCCTAATTGCTATAGCAAGTGATTCCATTGCTATTTTGAATAGGAGTGGCAAGAGAGGACAACCTAGTCTTGTGCTAGAATTTAGAGGGCAGGCTTTTAGTTTTTCTCCATTGAGGATTATATTTGCCACTGACTTGTGGTAGATGGCCTTAACTATATTGAGAAAGGTTCCATCCATTCCCATCTTGCTAAGAGTTTTGATCAAGAATGGGTGTTGAACATTATCAAATGCTTTCTCTGCATCTATTGATATGATTATGTGATTTTTATTTTACTTGTTGTTGATGTTGTGTATTATGTTGTTAGATTATGGATGTTAAACCATCCTTGCATTACTGGAATGAAACCTACTTGATCATAGTGGATGATCTAATGAGCCATTGGATCCTATTTGCCAGGATTTTGTTGAGGATCTTTGCATCTGCATTCATCAGCGATATTGGTCTGTAATTTTCTTTTTTTGTTGCATCTCCTTCTGGTTTATGTATCAAGGCGATTTTGGCTTCATAAAAGGTATTTGGCAGTATTTTCATTTTTTCGATTTCATGAAAGAGTCTTGCCAGGATTGGTAGTAGTTCCTCTTGGAAAGTTTGAAAGAATGCATTAGTGAATCCATCTGGGGCTGGGCTTTGTTTTTTGGCAGACATTTGATTACCGTTTTAATTTTGTCAATAGTGATGGGGGTGTTTAGATATGCTACATCCTCTTTTTCAACCATGGAAGATTATAGGAGTCCAAGAATTTATCCTTTTCTTCCAGGTTCTCATTTTTAGTTGTGTAGAGCTCCTCAAAGTAGTTTCTGATTACCCTTTGAATCTCTGCCATATATGTGGTGATCTCTCCTTTTTCATTCCTGATACGAGTTATCAAGTTTCTCTCTCTCTCTCTCTTTCTTTGTTAATTTTGCCAGTGGTCTATCATTCTTGTTTATTTTTTCAAAGAACCAACTTCTGCTTCCGTTGATCTTTTGGATTGTTTTTTGGGTTTTCACTTCATTGATTTCTGCTCTCAGCTTTGTTATTTCCTTCTGCCTTCCTATTTTTGGGTCCTTTTGTTCAGCAATTTCTAGTTCTATGAACTGTGTCATTAGGCTACTCAGGTTAGCCCCTTTTCCTTCCTGATGTGTGCTTGCAAAGCTATAAATTTTCCTCTTAGTACTGCTTTTGCTGTGTCCTATAAGTTCTGATAGTTTGTGTCTTCATTATCATTTGTTTCCAGGAACCTTTTGATTTACTCTTTGATTTTATCTCCAATCCACTGGTTATTCAGTATGAGGTTGTTTAACTTTCAGGTGTTAAATTTTTTCTTCTGTGTTCTTTTGGAATTCACAAATAATTTCAGAGCCTTGTGGTCAGCAAAGGTAGCCTGTAAAATTTCTATCATCTTGATATTATGAAGATAAGTTCTATGTTCCAGGAGAATGTCCATGTACATTGGAGAAGAATGTCTATTCCGCTTTGTCAACAATTGTATTAAATATTTTGCTGGACCCTCATTGGGTGCATATATGTTTAGAAGCATGATTTCTTTCTGCTCTACATAACCCTTGATTAATAAATAATGTCCATCTTTGTCCCTTACTACCTTCCTGAGTATAAAGTTCGCATTATCTGATATTAGTGTGGCCACTCCAGCTTTTTTATGGGTGTTGTTTGCTTGGTAATTTTCCTCCAGCCTTTTATTTTGAGTCTATGTTTGTTCTGACTATTCAGGTGCATTTCTTGTAGGCAGCAGAAAGCTGGATTGAGTTTTTTGATCCATTTAGCCACTCTGTGTCTCTTAACTGGTGCATTTAGTCCATTGACTAAATGAGAAAGAATTGTCCTGGGATTTGATGCCATCTTTATATCAAAATTTGGTGTGTCTTTTGGTTAGTCTTATCCTTAATTAGGTCTTTCAATTTTTCTCTTAAGACTGTTTTTGAATCTGCCAACTTTATGAGCTTTTTTTTATCTGTGAAACTATGTATTCTTCCGTCAAACCGGAAAGTGAGTTTTGCTGTGTACAGTATTCTAGGTGAAACATTCATTTCATTCAGTCTTGTCATGATATCCCACCACTTCTTTCTCACTTTGAGTGTTTCTAGTGACAGGTCTGCTTAAATCTCAAGGATGTTCCCTTGTGTGTAATTTCCTTTTTTGATATTGCTGTTTGTAGAATTATGCCTCTATCTGTCATTGTGACTAGGATTTGTCTTGGGGTATTTTTTCTGGTTTCTCTTTTGGTTGGTACTCTTCGGGCATGCAGGATTTGATCCCCTATATTCTTTAGCTCTTGAAGTTTCTCTTTAATGATGTTCTTGACCATTGATTCTTCCTGGACATTTTCTTCCTGGGTCTCTGGGACTCCAATGATTCTTAAGTTGTTTCTGTTGATCTTATCATGGACTTCTATTTTCATCTGTTCCCATTATTTCACTAATTTTTCCATAGTCTGTTCATTTGTTTTAAGTTTTCTTTTCCAATCTCTCCCGCCTTATGGAGTTATTTATCTCGTCTTCCACAGCACCAATTCTATTCTCAGCTTCATCTTCCCTGGTGTTGAGTTTATCCATTTTGTCATTCAATTCATTTACTAAGTTTTTCAGGCCTGCAGTTGACATGTTATTTCAGTTTGGAATTTTGTGATTTCTGTCTTTATATTTTCTTGGTTCTTATTAGTGTTCTCTTCAACTCAAACCATGGTTTCTTTGAGTTCTTTGAACATCTTCCATATTGCTTTTCTAAAGTCCTTATCTGAGAGATTGATTAGTTCGTTGGTCATTATCTGGTCATCAGAATTGTCATCTTCGTCTCTATGTCTGATGCTGACCTGCGTAGTTTCTCCATTGTCATACTTGTGTTGTGGGTTTTTCTACATATTGTGGTGGTATTCATTGGCTAAATGATGTACGTGGCCACACTCCTCTGGCTCTGCCCTTTCTAGGTGGTTCGATTTTCTACAAGGGAGTGGAGCCCTCCGTGGTTGAAAACTCACACAGGATCAAATCTTAGGCCGGAGCACGCAGGGGAGAAGACAGTCCAGAGAGAATCCCTGGGCTTCAGTGATCCAGCACAGTCCTTAGTGTGATTTTTTTTCTTCTTGTTGGGATGGTGTTCTTTCCTTAGAAAGAGTGCATGGCCATGTAGCGAAGCAGTGTGGCTGTGCTCTTCTGGGGACTCTTTTCTGCCCACTGCCAAGAGGTTAGGTGACAGAACAGGAGAGAGACACTCACAGGCAGACTCACAGTTTTTCACAGTCAGGCCCCACTGGCTGGCGTAGATTTGCAGATCTTCCCAGCCTGACATCACAAACAGGGGAACTGGCTTTTGCAAGGTATTCCTTCTATCTGATTTGAGGCTCCTGTGCATTCCTGCCCTAGAATGGAACTCTGGGAGAGAAAGTCTTTTGGGGCCATTTTTCTGCCCATGCCAAGAGCTTAGGCAACAGGACAGGAAAGAGACATACATAGGCAGACTCACAGTTTTTCACAGTCAAGCCCCACTGACTGGCATAGATTCGCAGATCTTCCCAGCCTGATGTCACGAACAGGGGACCTGGCTTTTGCAAGGTATTCCTTCTATCTGGTTTGGAGCTCCTTGCATTCCCACCCTAGAATGGAACTCTGGGAAAGCAAGTCTTTTGGGGCCGTTTTTCTGCCCATTGCCAAGAGGTTAGGTGACAGGACAGGAGAGGGAGATACACAGGCAGACTCTCAGTTTTTCACTGTCAGGCCCCACTGGCTGGCGTAGATTCCTAAACTATGGTTTTAAAGTGTACATATTAAAATGGTGGTAGATTCTTAAAAATACAATGGCAAGAATAAAAAATAGAAAACAGTCGACCAAGAAGAAAAGTGAATATAAAATTATTTGGGTGGAAAGATATCTTACTAATGCTTTATAGCTACTTTACCCATGGTGTTCATAATTTCATATCATCAGATTACAAGTGCAATATTTTTGTAAATAAAATATTTGCTATTATTAGTCTGAAGATCACTTTAGTAATTGCAGGTGAATATCTCAAAATGCAGGCAATTGAAATGCACATTTTACTTTCACGAATGCTATGATTTAGTTCTTTGACCTTGACTCTACTAGGTTCTGCATGATATATAATAGGACATTTCATTTCTGTTATATGCATGTGAAACTTTGACAAGAATTAAATACAGTGTAGATTTAAACAGTTGCCATTCTCATTCTGCTTGAGTAATTGCTAAAGTTACTTTGTAACCTTAGAATTAAAAAAAGAAAAAGATGGAAGTAAAGAGGAAATAAAAATTCTGAGAGAAGCTAAGAAAAAAAGGAAAGATGGGGGAAAAATCTGTCCTTTTGCTTACTTTATTTTCTGCAAGAGTTTTATCCCAAAAGAAAAAAAATATTTTGAAAGACTGTTAAGGTAAACATGAACAGCTGTTTTAGATATTGGAATGTAAAAGTTTAAAAGGCACATCATGAAAAAAGGTATTCGTGATGAAATGTCAATTTTATAGCTCTATGGAAGGGGTCCTAAGGTTTAGAAGTTAAAAGTAAGTTAACTCCTTATTTATTTAAACATTAAACTGTCAGCAAGGAAATAAGTCTGAAACTTATGATGGTCTGAAAATGTGGTATTAAATAAAGTCTGAAGACCTATCAACCTGTTGAGATGTAAAGAAACTATTATAGGATGATGCATCCAATTTTTTATAGGACTATGCAAGGTATTAAGAGGTGAAAAATGATGCCAAAAGTATCTCTTCTTTCCTAAAGCAATGATAACGTAAACTATTCTCAGTATTCTTCTGTGATTTTTATATATGATAAAAATAATGAATTCAATGAATTATAACAGTGTTACAAAAATTCTTTAACAATTGAACAAAAATAAAATTTCACTTTTAGAGCTCATGGGGATTGAAAGGGAAGCACAGTCTTAAAATACACTTAACATCTCTGTGATAAACAAATTTTATAATTATTTTGACAGATTGTGTTTATAAAATAAAGATTAACTTTCTTAAATTATTTGCAGTTGGGAGCCGGGAGGTGGCACAGGAGGTAAGGTGCCTGCTGCCTTGCCTAGGACGGACCACAGTTCGATCCCCCGGTTCCCATATGGTCCCCTGTGCCTGCCAGGAGCGACTTCTGAGCGCATAGCCAGGAGTAACCCCTGAGCGTCACTGGGTGTGGCCCAAAAAAATTATTTGCAGTCAATACGTTGAATGTAGAATAAATATATATTATTTATTTATGAGATATCATAATGTTTCTTAATATTTAAATATAAAGGGTTTTAAATTCAGTATTGAAATATTGAAAAATATACTTTTAAAAAACTTTTTACAACTTTTTACTTTTAACAAAGTATTGAGTATTTTTGATAATAGCAAATTCAAAGTTAAAAAGACATAAGTGGACTAGATAAATTGAAATAATGATAAAATTCTATTCCTTTCTTTAAAAAAATCTTTGATATTAAATATATGCTTATTTTTGTTTTGTTTTAGTACCATACCAAATTGGAGTACTGATGAGTTCCTATTGGCTCTGAGCTCAGCAATTACACCAGCAATGCTTTGGGAACATATGGGATGCTGTGGATTCAATCTATGCTGACTATATGCAAGGCAAATGCTCTATGTTCTGACTATCACTCTGGCCCAATACATTCTCTTATTTTTCCATGTTTATTAAGTTTAAATTCAAGCTGAAAGATTGTAAAATTTGAATCTCACAAAATCATTTAAAGAATGGCTCATAAATATTTGTTTATTATTCTAATTACCAAGAAGCATTTATTTTATCCACAATTTATGGAAGAAAGTGCAATCATGGTAGTAACTGCTATGAGGTAAATATAAGAAGTTTGAAATATTTTCAGTGACTTTATTATCATCTGTGAATAAGAAATTATGTAAGCAAAATATATAACAATTTGGATTCTAAATGTTTGATATACCCAATACATGCTAAAAAAACTAGAAAAGAAAATTTAAATGATCACAGTTATAAAACCAAAGTTAGACTTCTAAAAATAAATAATACTGAATAATTGTCTTCTTCAGGATCGACAGGGAATTGATCAGTAACTTTATCTGGTTCAGGAACTAAGAGATAAGCATAAACTGTGTTGAAAAAAAAATCACAGTGACATCTGAATTTTGATCTTCTGACAGAGAGCTTAGAGGTACATTAGCAAATTCAGAATATTAGAAAATAACATATCATTACTTTTATTTCAGAAATTACATTTTCTATCTATCTGATAGTAATTATATAGAGGAAAATGTGCATTGACTTGGTTTTGCAAAATGATGTAGAAAGATTTGAAAAATATATAAGTTGAGATATAACATAAAAATAATAAGGGGAAAATAATAATGAAAGTAAAGGTTAAAATACATTAAGAATAAAAACAGTTTTGTTTATAAAAATAATTTCTTCTCTCAGGATCAATTTTTTTTTATTTCTTCCTGGCTGAATTTTAACTTAAGTTTCTGTTGTCTTCTAGGAGGCACAATAATATGATGATTTCAGCAATACTTGACATAAAATTTAGGATGAAGGTTGACCCACAACCAGCAGTGTTCAAGGGTTGCTCCTGATTCTGGAGTAATTAGGGGACTAAATGGAGTACCAGGGACTGAACCTCGGTTTGCCTCAAGATGCAAGGCAAGGATCTTACACACAATAATACTGCTCTGCTCCCTGACATGAGCTTTTGAGGACAGATCCTTGACTCCTGAGAGAGCAGAGGAATAAATGTACAGTGAACAGAAGTATTTTACTTTTACTTTATGTAATTATACCACAGATAGCAGTCATTGTAACTATGTAAGCTATAGAATCTGATATCCTGGTTTGGGCACTTACATAACAACAAATAAGCAACTAAGTCTCTCTGCCTCAG
>PVKC010013572.1:0-22802 GCA_004027635.1 Crocidura indochinensis | reverse complement strand
AAGATTATATTCTGTTATCTAATACTATTTATATCATTTTGCCTATAGTCATGAGTTTGAAAAGGAGCCTAAAATATGTGGGTTTTGCCCAGAATAACAATTATAGTGAGTCATAGGCCTTGCCTTCTCTGATTTTAAATGGTTTGCTTTACTCTGGATATTGTATTAATTATAATTTACAGGATCCATATTTTTATTTATTTTTTTTTTTTTGGTTTTTGGGTCACACCCGGCAGTGCTCAGGGGTTCCTCCTGGCTCCATGCTCAGAAATTGCTCCTGGCAGGCACGGGGGACCATATGGGGCACCGGGATTCGAACCAATGACCTTTTGCATGAAAGGCAAGTGCCTTACCTCCATGCTATCTCCCGGGCCCCTATATTTTTATATGTTAATGTATTTAAGAGGACAACAGTTTTTAGGATTACCACACTTTTCTGAAAGGAAGTAGTAAGTCACCTGTGAGAAACATACCCAGGGTCCGTCCCTTCATGTGCATCAAGTTGCATTACAAGTTAAAGGGCCTTGATATATCATGGTTGGGGAAACTGAATTGGCTTACTTGATTTCTTTTTTAGATGAAACCATCCCTAATGGAAATGCATTCCAAATGCTTCTCAACACCAACCTCAAAGCATTAACCATGTTATCAACTTTCTAAATGCCCTGGAGCTATATTGCACACATATGTCCCAAGGAAATCAGCTTCCTCCAATGGTAGGCCTTCCACAGTACCAAAGTTTCTGTCCTGAATTGAATTGTGCTAGGCTTCCAGCCTTGTACATTTTATGAACCATGCCAATTTATGTAAGAGATTCCTTAAAATTGTCTTGAAAATCCCTTGGCAAATGTATTCTTTCCGTCCACCTAAGAAAAATAGAATCCTGTAGTACAATGACATTCATAAAATACCCAAAATGAAATTCCCCAGTGTCTGGCAGTATCCCTGGAATTTTACAGTATGTGCTTCTCTGGAATAAATCAGGCCTAGATTGATGATTGTTTTGTTTTTTTTTTAACCTTTTTCATTTGTCATTGTCAAAGCATCTCTAGCCTTCCATTGGAATTGATATGAGGCAATTTTTTCTGCTATTTTCCAGCAGATACATAGGCCTCGCAAAACAAATCAATGACAAAGAACAAGCCAATTCCTTACTGCCCAGAAATTTCATAGCCTGTTTTCTTTTTTGGATCACACCCGGCAGTGCTCAGGGGTTACTCCTGGCTCCATGCTCAGAAATTGCTCCTGGCAGGCACGGGGGACCATATGGGGCACTGGGATTCGAACGGATGACCTTTTGCATGAAAGACAAACAACACCTTACCTCCATGCTATCTCCCATAGCCTGTTTTCTTATTGCTCATTCTAGGCATCTTTGCAACTTAAGCAGCATGATTTTAGAGGTGCAACAGTAGTTTAACTAAAGAACTCTCTTTTGCTTTCTGCCATCACCTTTAGTATATATTCTTTTATTGATGTTTTGGTTATAGTTTAGGCAACATGGTTACAGTACTATTAAAGTTTATGGTATTATACTTAACTACCACCAAAATATCCTAGAATGACCACTATCCTGTCTCTTAATTCTCCTCTTCCCTTGCCCCATTGCTTGACAATATGAGTTTTGTAACATTTAAACTCATTGTCATTGTTTGATACTATTTCCTTATTTTGCATTCCACAAAGATGGATGAGATCATCCAGTATTTGTTTTTTCACCCTATGACTTACTTCACTTAATATGATACCCTCAGTTCTATCAACATTGCAGAAAATTGCATGATTTCATCTTATGAATCTCCATTTGTATGTTATTTGACATTTGGTTTGTTTTTATATCCTAGCTATACTTATTCTGAAGACACTATTCTCATTTGATAAATGTTAAAAAAGTTTATCATATGTTTGCCAAAAGAAAAATTTATGAAGGAAGTAATGTACCAGACATAGGAATTTGCTTAAACAATATACCAGAATATACCCACACCTATGTACACACATTTTAAAGTGAGTAATGGTATTTAGAATTTCACCACTTTGTGATACTTAGGGACTACCCCTGGAAGTGCCCAGAATATATGGTACCAAGGAATAAGGGACAAAGGGCCAGTCTTTGGCTGACATACAAGGCAAGCACCTATCTCTCTGGGCACAACAATTTTTTGTAATTAATGTGTCTTCTCATTGATTAAAAAAATCAGACTATAATAATATCTTTATATAGATTTCTTAGGTTTGCAACAGTAAAGCCCTATTCTATTATCATCCTTATTTTTTTTTAATTTCCCATGAAGAGTGTGGCCCTGCCCCCAACTTCCTGATCCCTAACCTTTTTTTTTTTTTTTGAGATGTTAATCACACCTGGATTAGAGTGCTGGACTGCCCTCCACTGGGTAGGGATATGGAGGATAAAGAAAAAAAGTGAGTGCTTGCTAGAGAAGGGGTGAGGGAGGAGAGAGGGAGGAGAGAGAGGGGGGAGGGAGAGAGAGAAAGAGAGAGAAAAGAGATAGATAAGAGAGAGAGGGAGACAGAGAGAGGAGAACAGAGAAGTCATGTGAGTTACAGCATATGGCTATGGCAGGGCAGACAGGGCCTTGAAATAAAAGCAAGCTGGCTTCCATGAAACTCTGACTGATTGTGAATTATTTCTTCCCTGTTATCCTGTATCTTCAGACCTGCTAGCCTGAGGGATTAGAAATACAGTGTCTGGTGTAGTCTCACCCAACATGTGAACTTTATACTTTATTTAATCAACAGGAGAGTATATAGACAAGATGCTGTAAAGATCCAGACAGTATTGTTGGACTTTGGGTAATTTGTTTTTAATCCTTGTATAATGAGAGAATCACTAATCATATGTGGATATTTGAATTTTATTTAAGTAAAATATAAAATCTGTTCAAATACACAATAATAACAGTAGAACTACCGTATTAATCATTAGTGGTATAAACATTTCTAGCAACACATAAAATTTGTTATTTGTGATAGCCTAAAATAATCAAAGTCAATAGACATCTAAACTTACATTATCTCTAAGCAAGTTGAAAAGTAGAAGAAAATTTTCCTACCTAATATCTAAGCTTAATTAATTTTTAAAAACAGAACATTTATTTTCATCCATTTTCAAAGCATAATGATGTTTGGATTCAGAACAATTATGCCTTGGTGATAAACTTTCCTGAAGCATACTAAAGTTAAAAATAAAAAGATAATGTTGGAGTGCTCATGGCAGAAAGGTCCGGTTAATAAAGATTTCTTTATAATCATAAACTTGTAATTTTTACAGAAATGAACTACTCAGGACATAAGACAATAAGCACTATGTAAAATACATTCTTAGTAGCCATTTCATTTGCAAAAGCCTAAAATTACCTATTTTCGTTAATGCCATATCCAGCATGAAATATATTAAAGCAACATTTTACAGCCAGGGCTATGTGGCCCCTGTGACTTCTGTGATATTTCTAGGAGACACAAGAAGCAAACAAATAGGAATAGGGCCACAGTCAATAAAAGCTTGAGAATCACTGCTCTAAACACATGATCCAGTATCGTGCTTCTTCAAGTCTATTTGTAAGCTGCCTTCTCCACTGTAAGCAACGGGCAGCCATGACAAAGCTATATTTTTGTAAGCACCTGTACTATACATAGTGTCTATCCTACTAGAATATTTTCTGTAAGTCTCATTTAAACAGATAGATGAATCTTTGATCTACGTTGAAAGTCACTTCAGACCAAGCTCCTAGCTTGAAGCAAAAATGTGACTGCTTTTAACTCTTTTTTATTATCTTTTATAATGTCTACTAAACTGACTTCTAGAACTGGAATTCCTGTGTGGATTCTTAGTCCTTTTGATAAATCTGTACTGAACAAGTTAGAGACCAGTGAGCCACAGACTGTTAGGTTACACCTTATTTTACCTAAAACTAAGATCATCCCTGGTTTTCTTTGTATGTTTGTTTATAATTTGTATTTACCCCAAACAGAGATTTTCTTACTTATAAACTTGGATGGGACTGGCTTAGGATAACCTGAACTATCTGTTCTTACGCCCCACTCAGGGGTGGTCTCTGTACTCAATAAAAAATGGCAGTTCTGGCAGGCAGCTTGCTCCCAATATGAGGTAAAAGACTGCCAGAATACATGTGTATCACCCGCAGCCTGGTTTGGATTATTTTATGTGCAACCCCGATTCAGATTTGTTCACATGGGGTTGGAGATACAGTGTGTGAGTGATTTTACAGCAGGTTGTCGCCAAAAGGGACTAACATGCCTCTTATTTTCTTGGAATTGAAATTGTTAATAAATCCATTTCTCATATAAAGGTGAATTAGGAAATCTACAAAATACCACAATAAAATAAAAATTTCCTGAGCTGGGAGGTGGCGCAGGAGGTAAGGTGCCTGCTGCCTTGCCTAGGATGGACCACGGTTCGATCCCCCGGTTCCCATATGGTCCCCTGTGCCTGCCAGGAAGCGACTTCTGAGCGCATAGCCAGGAGTAACCCCTGAGCGTCAATGGGTGTGGCCCCAAAAAATAAATAAATAAATAAAAATTTCCTTGTAAATTAGGTAAGTGGGTTGGTATCTACTGCGTCTCATCTGGACCAGCTGAGCAGTGATCCTTTAAGACTCCTATGTGATCCATTGTCCCAGCTTTCATAGGTCCTATTTATCTAAATGCTCCTCCACACCAGAATTCTTAAAATCTTTTTAAGAGGTTCTTTAAAATATTAAATTTGTCACCATAACAACTAAATGGATGCTAAACCAATGAAAGATTTTTTTTCAGACATAGCACTGTAACTATACTTTAATGATATAAGAAACCATAATCTGTCATACCATTCCTGATGTTGGGCACCAGAGAATAACAGTCTCTCAATTATTCATTTTCAGATAACAATTGAAAGAGACAGTGGTGAAGATGTAAGCTCCCCTAAACACGGGAAGGAGGATCCAGACAACATGCCTCATGTGGGAGGCAATACGTGGGCTGGAGGAACAGGTGAGTGACACTGGCATTTTTTTCAATCAGGCTAGCCTTGACTTCACAATCTCATGTCAAGAGCTCTTCACTTCTCATAATGCTGGGCATTAACTTCTAGCATTCTCCATTAGTCAGACTATGCTCTGAATCTTGTTCATGGCAGAAGCCAGCTCTGTATAAAGAGCCTACAAGTCTCTGCCACCCTGTGGATTTCACACCATTCTGACCCTCCCAAGTTTGCATTATCTGGAAAAAGTGGCTCACAAGGTTTAACTGTCTCACAAGGTTGTTTAAATGATATTAGTACTATAACCTCCTGAGCATAAGGCCTGGCAGAGAAACGCATTCATTCAAGCTGTTAATCACCTCTCTTAAGTTTCCATAAACCCTTGGAGACAAGCCAGAAATCTCTAGCAAATACTTGAATAGCAAGCTTGGAAAAGAGATGCTACTTGTGTTCCACATCTCAGAAATTCATATGTTGAGGATGCAGGATTTTGAGATAAGAGTGTTGGTTGCAGCTTGAACCTACTCACTCGGTGGTCGTTCCTTCCTCTTGGCTGCCTGAGGAGAGTATTGTTCCCATAAGTGCTGCCTTCCTCTTTCCTCTGAGACAACTGGAGCAGACACATCTGTGAAGCTGCAGGAATTGAAGCAGACGGTGTGTGCACTGTCTGATCTTATCTCAGCTGTGAGGAGTGCTGGCACAAGCTACACTTTGCCTTTCCTTAGCATGGTCCGTGCCTTGATAGCTTGTGGAGGAAATGGGTTTTGGGCTGGGACAATGTGCTGTCAAACAGGCCTGTGAACTTCTTGCCTACTCTGTTTATTCATCAAGCTTTGGTGTTAAAGAAAAGGTATTTTTAGGAATTTCCTTTGATCTGGAAATTAGGGTCAAGCTAGAAGACTTAATCCATATGGAATAAATTGAGGAATGAGCCAGCTAGGTGTGGAATTCCTCCCTTATCCCTGACTACTGTGAGAGTGGAAGTTCGTATTATTTTGCTTGAATCTTAGAGCTCACATATCTGTTTTGACTGGAGGCCCTATTTTTGCTCCTTTATCTTTACTTTTCACCTATCAGTGCTCCATTATTTCAGTGCCTCTTTGTCATTCTTCTTCCTCAGAGCACTGTGTATTGAATTTAGCTTTGACTCAACAAGTTATCTGATTCAACACCTCATCTTTGCCTAATCATCTACTCTTACTAGGTTCTAGGAGACAAAGTTTAGCTTCATGTTTTGTTTATCCATTGAAGTCCTAGAATATCCAGAAAACATATTTTATTCAAGAAGTACCAATTAAAGTTCTCAGAAGTGGAGACCATGGCAGAACTCTCTCCTCATGTCTTCTCCACCTCATTTACTTGACTCATTCTAACATCAGCCACATCAATCTCCAAACATCATGGTTTCTTTTATCCTTTTACAGAATAATAATGGTTTGTGATGTCATCTCAGTGCCTAGAAAGTATTTCATCTATAATTTACAGTCCACCCATACCTTGGGGCAACATCCTGTAGGAAGGAAATCAGGTCAAGAAGCAGCTTTTCTATTTATATAGTTCATTATCATTGTTCAGTTACTAGTTCTCTATAGGCTATTCACTGTGATAGACAGAAGCCACACCAACATAAGAAAGGATTTTCCACCATGACTTTGTAAATAAAATAAAATAACAAGTGTTCAATTAAAAGGTAAAAATACTATAATTTTCTCATGGCATTTTCAAAAAGGAAATGATCTGCTTAGACTTTAATAAAGAAAGAAGTACATACTGAAATTTATTAGACTAATTAGGGATTCAAGAGAGAATAGAAAAATGTTACATAATTTAACCAAGCTAAAAGCTTTTGAACTTTATAAACTTAGAAATTAACTTCATTCTGTGTAAATGGTAGTTGACTGAGTAACAGTAAGAGTAATATTTTATGTGTCTCTTATTTGTGCAAGCTCCTATTCTAAATAGTTTGGTCTGGTGATATAGTCATTAAATAAATATTAGTTTTCCTCATTCTACAAATGAAGAGACTAAAATTCTTTAGGGAATTTTCCTTGGGGGCACATGATAGTGGCATTGGAGCCAGGAATCAAACTCAGGCAATCTGGCTTAACTATACTCATGATATATATATATATATATGTATATATATGCATATATATTATACATATTATTCAATTAACTCATACTATCTATTTTCCTAATCTCCACTGGTTTCCTAATATTGACTTTTTTTCTAAATCCCCAAGTCATATATCGATGAACAAAGATTTAGTAATCATTACTTTAATCATTATAAAGCAGGGACAATAAACTGGTAGTCCAGATGCAACATACCAATATTTTGGGGTCAATATAGTATTTTAAAATTATTTGAATCTTAATGTATTTAAACAAGGCAAGTAAGACTTTTCATTAGCCAAAGTTGTCATCACTTTTTAAAATACCAAACTGGAGAGATAATACAGTAGATAGGGCACTTGCCTTGCATATGACCAAAGCAAGGAAAATCCCCAGTACTCCCACCAGGAGTAATTCCTTAATATAGAGCCAAGAGTAACTCCTGAGCATTGTTCTGCGTGTTACCCAAAATATGTACCTACTTTGTTTAATTTATAACATAAACAGCATTTGCTATATATATTGAAAATATAGTGTGAAAATATATTGAAAATATATATTGAATAATAGTGTTTATCATATATTCTGTTTTTTTGGTCATACCTGCTAGTTTTCTGGGGTTACTCTGGGATCTGCATGGAGAAATTACTCCTGACAGTATTTAGGAACCTCACGGGATGCTGAGAATCAAACCTAGGTCAGCTATGTGCAAGGCAAGCACCCTACCACTGTACTATGACTCTCTCCACACCAATTGTTTATCATATATTCTAGTAGTCAAAGTTACTATATGTAGTTCTGCTCCTGACTAAAGCACTGTTATGTTTGCTTATCTCTGCAAAATAGAAGAAAAAAAATATCCTTAGCTTGTCTTTCCCTTATTTTAAGAAAAAGCAAGACTATATGAGGAAAGAAGAATGTTGTTCATTTAATTAACAAACATATATTAAGTAGCTCTCAAGATATAAAAATTATTCTAGCCATCATATAGTAGACAAGAAAAGAAAACCAATATTCATAACAAATAGTGTACAAGAGTGTTGATCTCCAGGAAGTAGAATAATCTATTTGAACAGAACCATAAAATAAGGTTATAGTTTGGCTAGATGGAAAAGAGGAAAAGTAAACCAAACCTTTTGGAGAAAACTTTGTTTTATTTCAACTATTTAATTTTTGGATCTCTCTACAGAGCTCCTCCTATGCTCAGGTCAACTCTCTATCTAGAGAGACATATTAAGTGTGATCTTAGAACCTAGCCCATATCATTAATCTGACTCCTAGGAGCAATTTTTGTCCATATCTTCTTTTCTTTTAGTTTTCTGTTACCATTCAGCAAAATCCTATTTTCTGTACTCTCTTTTTCTTTCTGACCTCTTTCTTTGAGACTCATTTGGATACAAGAGTTCTCAATCTGGGCCAGAGTCATAGTACAGTGAGTAGAAATTTTGTTTGTTGTATGCAATAAGTTTAATCCCCAGATTAAACTTTGCTGGTTCAATATTGTCCCCCAACACTGCCAGGAATGATTCCTGAGTACAGAGCCAGGAGTAACCCCTGTACACCAAAAACCAAGAGTCCTCATTCTTTTTATGCTACACATAACAAGCATACAAAATACTTATTTCCAGGCAGAAGGAGAGTGCAGAGGTGAAAGAGCTGAGTAGAGGTTAGTGTCAATAGCCTCTAGATCAGGCTAAGACCAATATCTTGCAGAAATTTGACACCAGTTACATTCCCAGTACTACATATCATTCCTCAAGATTAACATGAGTAGATGCTGAGCACAGAGCCAGGAATAAGCCCTGAATGTAACCCAAACTTCTCACCACCATCACCCCCTAAAATTTCCTAGAGAGAAATTTAAAAGTCAAGAACTCAACTCACCTCATCCACATGTTGAATTTTGCTCATGACAATTAAAAGCAGAGATCATCGTATAGAAGTCTGCCAAAGAAATCTGGTACCAAAGTCCAGCCTATAAGAGAATAGAGCAAGTACTTCATAGTGTCCAGTGACCCATTTGAACCCTACTGGACCTTCTCAGCAGGAGAATCTAGAAGACCAAAAGTATCACTCAGCATTTTCAAGACTTCAAGAAGTATGTGAGCCAGGGACTAAAGTGATAGCACAGAGGGTAGGGCATTTGCCTTGCACACAACCCACCAGTGTTCCCCAGCATCCCATATGGTTCCTGAGCCTGCCAGGTGTAACTTATGATTGCAGAGCCAAGTGTCTCCCCCCCCAAAAAAGTATATGATGCAACCTAAGTCTGAATGTGGGTATCCCCTTCCCCAACTGCTTGTTTATACCACCTGAAGAATCATAACTACCCACACCTGGAATGGGCGCGCGTAAAGGAGGCTGACTTGGGGGGAGAGAGGGATTAAGAAGGAAGGAGAGTTAGAGAAAGTGTAGCAGAAGGGAGAATGGGCAGAAGTGAGAATCAATAGCGAGATTCAACAGAGAGATTCAGCATTAGATTCAGTAGCAACAATTCAGTATCAGATTCAGCATCAGCAGTTGAGCATCAGCAAAGAAGCAGTAGCAGTAGCAATAACTAAAGGGAGTTAGTCAATAAGAAGCCTGGAAAAAGCAGCTGAAAGGGAGACAGAGGCCGAGAGAGCCAGAAGGAGTAGAGAAGTAGCTGCTAGGAAAAGGCTTAGTACAGAGGCTATGTGAGGAGGTGTGCATGGCGGTAGGGACTGTGAAACAAAGCTGGCTGACTCCTGGAACTTCATCTGACTGCTTTGTGAATTTCTCCGCCCCCACCCTGCAACCTGCAGACCTGTGGGGGCTGCAGGAGCCGATTTCAAGTCCAGAAAGGCCTCACTGTGCCCACACCAACTCTAGAGCTATTTAATTTAAAACAACATCTTGGGGGGCCGGGTGGTGGCGCTGGATGTAAGGTTCCTGCCTTGCCTTGTGCTAACCTAGGACGGACCATGGTTCGATCCCCCCGGTTCCCCATATGGTCCCCCGTCCCTGCCAGGAGCAACTTCTGAGTGAATAGCCAGGAGTAACCCCTGAGCGTCACCGGGTGTGGCCCAAAAACCAAAACCAAAAAAAAAAAAAAAAAAAAAAAACCAACAACGTCTGGTTACTATGAATGAGAGACTAAATCTCTGTCAACAACAGGGCATTATTCAGGGATATCATGACCATCTTAGGTTAAGACTCAGATACCTCAGTGCGCTCTACCCAACAGACACCAGGTCACACTTTCCTTTTCAATGGTTCACTTTGTGAGGTCTATAGTAATGGCTAGTTATTAGCATCCTGGCTGCTGGTCATATTCAACTGAAAGTACAGAAGAGATATTTGTACTGAACGTTGTAAACATTTTCCTACCAGCACTTTATAAGCTCCAATTATATTTGTGCCTTACAGCTTTAAAAGGTAGTTATTAGCAAAGTATAATTAATATGCCTCATGCTTTTTGACTCATTTAATCTGGCTCAGATAAAGGCAGGTTTTCATGGTTACCTCCTAGGGGGAAGAGACACTGCAGGTCTTGGTGGCAAAGGCGGTCCTTATAGGCTGGATTCTGGCCACACGGTGTACCAGGTGTCACAGGTTGAGAAAGATGCAATTCCAGAGGAGGTGAAGAAAGCTGCAAGAGAGATGGGCCAGAGAGCGTTTCAGCAGAGGTGAGTACCAATAGCCTCTAGATCAGTGTTGGCTTCAGTGATGGAATCACCCTGAGGGGACCCCAATTTGTAAATGTAACCACTTGCAACAGTAACTTGGACCATACACTGAAATAATCAATCCTTTCACCAATGGAGACAATTGAGTGAACACAGAATCCACTATTCTTTCTACTCATGCTTTTTCCACCTAGTGTCTTTTCCTACCCTGAGGAATCTTTCAGGTTTTCATGAAGACAAAACTACATATATGCATACTCCATTAAGTTCTCTGCTCAGGGGTGCTACGGAGTCTATGCTCTCTAGCAGTACAGAAAAGAAAATAGTCAGTGGGTTCCTTTAAAGTGGGGCTTGAGTGCAGTCAGGATTTGCAAAAAGGAAAAACTAAATGTACAGAGACACAGAAATCAGATGATCATAGTGTACCTGACAGAGAGAGCTGGCATTCTTGCTAAAGTTAAAGAGTAGCAGTAGCAGCTGTCCTGGTGGAACATGAGATTGAATGGGAAGGTCCTGACCAGGAGTAGACCGTGCTGGACAAGGCCAGCAGGTCTGTGGCTTTCAGACAATTCAGAACCATTGTGAGTCATTTTGATTGACATCATCAAGAAATGGGAGGAATCTAGACAATGCTTTTACTATGTATTCTTTTTCTTAAAGTAAAAATTACCACAAGCCAAGCAATATTTCCTTCAGAATGGAAAGAATGCAGGGACAGAGCTGTGGCACAGTGGTAGAGCATTTGCCTTGCACACGGCTGATGTAGGCAGGACTTCGGTATGATCCCCCAAGCCAGGAGTGGTTTCTGAGTGCACAGCCAGGAGTAACCCCTGAGTGTCTCTGGTGTGGCCCAAAAACCCATTAAAAAAAAAGAATTGAAAGAACTGGTAGTGGTTTGGGAAGCAAACCTACATTTTTGTGCTCAGTGAGAATGGCTGGGGCAGTTAGGCAAAAAGCATGCTCCAGTGTATGTGACTCATGAAATTCCTCCCACGTAGAACATCTGGTATTATATTACATAATGTGCTTACACAGCCTGCAAGTAAACAGTCCAGAACAATGGAAACAAAAACAAAAGTCCTCATGCCACACCCTCAGGGAAGTCTGAGAATCTTAGGACCCTCAGAACCTCAGCAGGTAAATAAGGCTCAAGTGTTCTCATCCTTGCTGCAGGCTTTCCTTCCCTCCAGCAATTTTGAACTATGAATATTGATTCTTACTCTCTGAATTAGTGCTGTAGAAAGGTAATTTCTCTCTCCCATTCTGTCAGGGTGTGAAGACGTATATAACTATGTTTATCTATATGTATATATAAGCATATTTATATAAAAGCATATCGTAAAAATATTATTTTATATGATATACTTTTATTGAATAAAATCATGTTTAAGGAAGTTTAAACTTCTCAAGAAAAAGGGTGAAAGGAGTACAGTAAGAAAGGTTTTGCTTGAATTTAAATATTAATAAAAATAATTTAGGAGTACATTAAAATTATATTGTATTTATACACTGTACATATGTCATTCTCCCTTCTCCAGTGACTTATTTGTACTGTTTCCAGCCTCAAAACATCATGAGTTAATGTCCAAATTTTTCATAAGTGACACGTGCTTAGTATGTTCTGATACACAAATAGTTTATGTAAAAGCAGGAAAGCCTTTAAGTATTGTCTGTTTACCATCATGCAAGTGGGTTCTATTAAGGACAAAGGACCCATGGGAAGGAAGTCATGGGGCACCTGTGATGAAAAAGCCACTATATATCATGACTGTAAGATAGAAAGTGTGTTGGTATGAAAGGAAATCAATGAGAAGGTCATACAGAGGGGGAAAAAATGTAAAGAGAAGACTATAAAGTGATTGAAAGACAAAGGATTTGGGCAAGAAATTGATAAAGGAGGCTGGGATGTGACTCAGTATAGAGATCTTGCCTTGCACATGTGAGGCCCTGGGCTCAATCCTTAATACCATAGGTACAAAAAATTAACTAGATAAAGTTTTGATAAAGAAAAGGAAGAAATTGGGGCACAAGACAAAATTGGGATCAGATGGCACAGTGGTAGGGCATTTGCCTTGCAAGCTGCCAACCTGGGACAGACCCAGGTTTGATTCCCAGCATTCTCTATGGTCTCCCCAAGCCTGCCAGGATGGATTCCTGAGCACAGAACCTAAAGAAACCCCTCAGCACTGCAGGGTATGGCTAAGGAAGGAAGGGAAGGAAGGAAAGTGGCAGGAAGGAAGGAAGGAAGGAAGGAAGGAAGGAAGGAAGGAAGGAAGGAAGGAAGGGAAGAAGGGAGGGAGGGAGGAAGCAAGGGAAGAAGGGACAAAGGAAGGAAGGTGGGAGGAAGGGAGGAAGGAAAGAAGAAAGGAAGGAAAGAAGGTGGGAGGGAGGGAAAGAAAAAGAAATGAAAGGATGTGAGACTGAGAAAGGATAACAATAAAATAATGAAGTATGATTCTACTTTGTTGTTGTTTTGAGGCCACACCCTGTGATTCTCACGGTTATTCCTGGCTATGTACTCAGAAATCACTCTTGGCTTGGGCACCATATGGGATGCCGGGTATCTAACGCAGGTCATCCTGGGTCAGCTTCATGCAAGGCAAACACCCTACCACTACGCTATCACTCCAGCCCCATGATTCCACTTTTGTGTAGTAACACTTTCATTTGATTAGTGTTCAATTTATTGCTGCTAAAGTGTTTTCTCTGTTTATTGTTATGAAACTTTTAAATAAAAACATTTTTGAAAGTGTATAATCAATTCTATGTCCCTGTTTTCCCAACTGCAAATAAAATGTTGATCCAAGATACCCCCCTTTTTTTTCAAAATAAATATGTCAAATATCCTTTGAAACATGATACTGTTATAATTTTTCTAAAAAAGTATCAGTTTCTCACTTTTATCAAATAGTTTTAAGACTCCTTTTTTGTTCTATATATGTGCAGTGAGGTTTGACACCCATATTTTTACTTTCTAAAACACTTCATCTATAGTTCTTATCACTTTTTTCCATTATGAACTGTATAGATAGTTGATTATTTCCCCCATTAAGTTCTTTATATGCATGGAGTTTTTTTGTTCCATTATATAGTCCCAGTGCCTAAACCCAGAATCTGGTTCATGGGATACACTCATATGGATTCATGGAATGAATACTATGTACACACATTATAAATAAGTAATATTAGTACCCTTTACTATTTAACTGAGATATAAACTAAAACTGTACTCACTATCAGAACAATCAAATGACTTGAGATCCACCATAAGGCATTGAAGAGCTGAATACAACATTAGCATCACATTTTTATTGATTGTTTTGGAGTCATTGCTGCTGTGGTCTGGTGTTATTCCTGGCTCTTTATTCAGGGATCACTCCTAGTGAGGAACCATATGGGGTGCTGTGATCAAATCCAGGTTAACAAGGTGCAAGGCAAGTGTCCTCATTTTTATTTAACAAAAGTATTTTATTTCTCCAACCCTAACGTCACATTAGTTAGCATTTATTTGTTCCTGAATTTCAACTAGTTACTAGCTTCTATATGTCAGAAATATATTAATCAGAGAGACTAATCCACAACTAAGCACAAGGCAAGTATAAGGTGAGACAAAAAACAATAAAATGTGTATGAAATGGATGTAACAGTGCTTTCATACACTTAGAAAAGTCTTTAAGGTAGGTATCTACTATGGAAATTTTACCACCACTGTTTGCAAAACTAATCAGCCTTACACAGTAGATCTGATGTTTTCTTATAATTGATCCCAATTATAGTATTTAAGTCTAGCCTATAAGAAAACGTAAAATGAGAACTAAAATTCTCAGACTCTTACGTAATAATAAATATACCCTTCAAGAGTATGCTCTGCCAACAAAGTGCAGTTAGTCCATTTAGATTACTGGGATGTGAAGCAGCTGTGCCTTGCAGTTTTGATCCAGGCTAAAAGCAGCAGAAAGATGTATTTTTAGCTAGTTTTGTGGGTTTAAGCGTATTAGCTCTGTCAGGTTTGTCCGAGCAGAGGTTACGTTTTTCATATTTTTTCCCTCTCCTTTGCTCTTCATCTTTCAGAATGTTATCAAATTTGCACACCTTGAAGGTTATCTTTCTGAAAGCCAAGACTGCCTAGAATATGTTTCCAGACTTCTTCACAATTAAAATAGCCTATGTTGTGCTTGAGGACACAGTATGATATGTCAGAGGTAGTCCTGCATCTCAAGCTAATTGTAATATCTCTCTATAAAGTCCAGTCCACTTGAGATGATTTATCATGCGCCTTTCTCCTTCCTTGATGTGGTTGTATATGATTTCCTTCTGCAAAGGATAAACGGTGTCTGCCTATTTCCTTAATCTCCCTTTGGGAAAATGAACATTTACTTCTTAAGTACAGAAGGGTAGATAGCATAACTTGTGGAACTCACTGTGCTGGTCTTCTGTTGCTTTGATAGTTGAGATACATAACTTAGTCTGATGAGAATTTATAGGAAGTTTTAAGGAGTTGCTAAAACTAAGCAGGAAAGTATGTGGTATTTCCAAAACACTTGTCCTTTACATATATTTCTTTGTTTTTTATTAGGACAGAGAGTACATTCAAGTTAGGACACCTTGATGTATTACCTCAGGAAATAACCATTTATATATCATATACCTTTGATAGTATCTTTTGATAGATACTTTGATATTTCAAAATACTGTTTAAAGAATTTATTAAGTACCATTGGGTGCTGAAGATTGTGCTATGTACTGGGGGATTAAATGCAAATAAAAATTTTGTAGGACTAGCGAGGTAGTATAGAGGATAGGGTGCTTGCCTTGCAGGCTGCTGATCTAGATTCAGTCCTTGGCATCTCATATAGTTCCCTGAGTAACCCTGAGTATCCTCTAGTCCCACCAAAAACAATAACAACAAAAGGCATTTGAGGGGACAGAGAACTAGTATAAAGGTTAATTCATTTGCTTTGTATCATGCCAATCCCAGTTCAAATCCTCAGCAACACAGATGTTCCCCCAAGGACTACCAAAGATCATTTCTGAGCTGTATAAACCCTGAGCACAGCCAGGCATGACCCCAAACAAAATAGTTCCTTTTTCCAGGTACTAAAAGAGAAAATATCTGAGTCCATCACATGTACTAAATATATTTTCACCAAATTTTTGTTGTTATGCACATATATATACATATGTATATGTATGTGTGTATACACAGGTATGTGCACTAGTTCCCAAAATAATGCATATTTCTACTCTGAAAAGAATTCTTATTGGGAGTGGTACCCAGTGATGTTCAGTAGTTACTCCTTGCTCTGTGCTCAGAAATCACTCCTATAGGTATACTTGGTGTTCAGTGCTCGGGGAACCGTATAGGATGCCAGTGATGGAACCGACCATCCGTGTGCAAGATAAGCACCTTTACCTATTGTTCCCTTATTCTGGTTCCCTGGAAAGAAAAAGTTGACAACACAATAAAAGCTAGAGAACTAGTAGAGTATGCCTGAGCTAGATTGGATGCCCAGCATCACATAGATTGCCTGAGCCCCACCAGGAGTGTTTCCTGAGTGCAAAGCCAGGAGTAAGCTTTGAATACTGTTAGGTGTGGGTCAAAAATAAAAACAAAAACAAAAAGTCTATGATAGAGGGAAACATATATCTATTATTAACAATAAGGTATAGAGGTTCTATAGTGGATATTTACATAATGTACATACAAAAAAGAATCTGTTTTACTGATAATACCAAGCAAGATTTTGAAACCTGCGTTGGTGAGTTAACCTAGTTTTGGAGGGCACATAGGTATAGGTAATTGCTATCTGCACGGTGGTGGTTTTAGACATAACTGTAACTGATTTGAGTCTTAGCTTTAGCTCTCTGCCCAGTGATAAATGGATTCTTCCCAGTTCAGTTCATCTAAGAATAACAGTGACCATTCTCATTTAGCATTTGGATTTCTACTGCAGTCTAAAGTGATTAAGATATATTCTTTCATTTTTAATTTATTTTCTTTCACCTTCATACCTTAATTTATTATACTGTTATGATAGGGTTTCATGCATACACATTTCAACTTCACACCTTCACCAGAGTATCTACTTCCCTGCTGTTTCACCTATTGAGGCCAAGGATATGGTTCAGTGGTAAATAATATTATCTCATATATGTGAAGTCCTGGGTTAAATCTATGACAAACAAACAAACAAAAAAAAAAAGATTTCAGCTATTTACCTCCATCCAACATTGCAATCATGAACATCTACACATCTACACATAGCAATTTAAAAGATGTGTAAAGGAAGAAATTTGAGATACATGGGGCCACAGGCCACAGTGATAGTACAGTGGATAGGACATTAACAATGCCTTCTATGTGGCTCCTCAGGTTCATTTTCCACATATGGTCCCCTAAGCCCAACAGGAATGACGCCTATGTCCAGAGCCAGGAGTAAGTAAGACCTGAGCAACACTACCACTAGGTGTGACCCAAAAATAAATAAAAAAGAAAAGGAATTTTAGTTGTGCATTTATTATCTACCCTAGTACCTGTTCCCCTTTTGTTTATAGAAATTTATAGAAATGCATGAGCAAAATGATACATTATGTATACAGCAGTATAAAAACCAATTTGAGAGGGTTCACTTAGTAGATATACCTCATATTTATTTTCCTCCTTTGAAACTCCAGCTAGAGATAACAATTCATGTCATTTTTCATGTCAATCAAAATGACCAACCTGTTTTCTCTATTTCTAACAATAGGTAAATGGAAACAAAGTGCCTACTGATGTGTGTGATTTCAACTTGACTCTTTTGCCCTCTCTAATTTTAGGCTAAAGGAAATCCAAATGAGTGAATATGATGCAGCAAGCTATGAAAGGTTTTCAGGTGCTGTTCGGCGTCAGGTACACTCACTACGAATCATCCTGGATAATTTACAGGTAATGAGCCTAGAAAATTTACATTTATTAGCCACGAAAATGATCTGAACCCAAATGAACCATAATTAGCACATCAAAAAAAAGTAATCAATGCCAACATGTTTGAATGAAACTGTAAATTCATTCCATGACTTTCTTAGTTGAGTTTTTACCAAGGAAAAATATTTTACCTCACCTTTCCTCCTGTCCAAGACTTAGTAATTTTACTTGTAACAAAAAAGAATACCTGACTCCTTGATTTCCACTTGGTAAGATTCTGAGGGCATTCTGTCTCTGCTAGAAATTCTCAAATGGGATTATCTTCTCTTTCTATGTGCCATTTTATAGTCACTGATAGAAGATACAGAGGAACATTGTGTTTTTTTATTTTTGACCCACACCCAGTGATGTTCAGGGATTACTCAGGAATTACTTCTGGTACTGCTCAATGGACCCCTGAACATGAGGTGCAGGTGATCAAACCTGAATTAGCTTCATGCTCTACATGCACCCTATATACTATACTACTCTCTGCCCCAGAGGAACATTTTGATCATACAGACTGGGAAGTCTTTATGGTTACTAGATTCTTTCTACCACCCTCTTTCTCCTGTTTACACCATGCCTGCCCCACCTTTTACCTGCTGCTCTGCTTTTTTACAAACTTGCTGCTACTGGCTCACTTTCTATTGTTCTTGCCCCTAAAAATAGTCAGTAGGATGCTTCAGTATTTCCTAAATATGGACTTGTACTAGTAGATTTTGCATTTGAAATTGTGGTTAGACAAGTTTGCACAAATATTTAAGGAAATGCTCAGGTATTCTCTAAAACCACACATGAAACCAGAATGTTTTGCCTAAAACGAGAAAGAAGCCTCGTTGCAAGGGAAAAAAGACAGCATTTGAGTCAAGACATATTCTTCTTTATTCTGCTCTAATCTTTTATTTCCTTTCTATGAAGTGTGTGAAGTTGATTACCTCTAGTTATACCCTTTCCTTCTTCACTTTATGCTTCTATAATGCTCTTTGATGTTTTGAGAAGTTTTATTATTATTTGAATGGTATTGAAGATAAGAAGTTCTTTAACATCTTTTAAATCTAAGTACTTTAACCTAAAACTCTGCAGAGAATCTCATTTAAAAGAATAAAATAGTCTAAATTATATTAGAAGATTAGGAAATGCTCTATATAATTTGCAAAAGGGAAAAAAAGGCAATATCTTTATAGTAGTTAACTTGATGTCTCTGGGCATGTAAGAAGTAACCCATCTGCTCTTTTAAAATGCTATATACAGTCCCTAGCCTGGGGAGTGCAGGGAGGCTTGGCAGGCCCCCAGCCATCCCCTTCTTTCTCCCCTGGACTCCAGGCCTTCCCTGGGCACCAGTCCAGGGGGATTCTATAGTTTTCATAAGGCTTTCCCCCACCTCTCCCTACACTAATGGGAATGCTCTTGGGAGGAGGGCAGGCCATTGCAGCCCTGGTTTATTTGGGACAGTCACTGGAAATTTTTTCTCCTTGGTTTCCATTCCCAAGACCATGCGGGGGCTAGTGCCCCCACGCGTACAATATATATTAATAGTATTATATGCATATAGTTTATATATGCATAATATCCATCTTGTATTGTGACCTCGATATTGCCCTACAAAGCTCATTTCTAATCTTATACTGTCTCAGTCCCAACCATTATTTACCCCCATTTACATGTAGGTGCAGCTCATGACATGAAGCTCACCACATAGAGTGATGAGTGCAGTTAGAGCAACAACTACACTGAAAACTATCATAACAATGTGAATGAATGAGGGAAATAGAAAGCCTATCTTTTTGTTTGTTTGTTTGTTTTTGGGCCACACCCGGCGATGCTCAGGGGTTACTTCTGGCTATTTGCTCAGAAGTCGCTCCTGGCAGGCACCAGGGACCATATGGGGAACCAGGGGATGGAACCGCGGTCCGTCCTAGGTTAGCGCAGGCACCTTAGCTCCAGCGCCACCACCCAGCCCCAGAAAGCCTATCTTGAATACAGGTGTGGAGGGGGTGGGGAGGAGGGAGATCTGGGAAATTGGTGGTGGTAATCTTACACTGGTGAAGGGGGGGTGTTCTTTACATGACTGTAATCATACAACTACAATCATATTTGTAATCACAGTGTTTAAATAAAGATAATTTTTTTTTTTGGTTTTTGGGTCACACCCGGCAGAGCTCAGGGGTTACTCCTGGCTCCATGCTCAGAAATTGCTCCTGGCAGGCACGGGGGACCATATGGGGCACCGGGATTCGAACTGATGACCTTCTGCATGAAAGGCAAACGCCTTACCTCCATGCTATCTCCCGGGTCTCAAATAAAGATAATTTAAAAAAGGAAAAAGTGCGTTGCACTGGTGATGGGTGGTGTTCTTTACATGACTGAAACTCAAACACAATTATGTATGTAATCAAGGTGTTAAAATAAAATATTAAAAAAGGAAAAATGCTATGTACAACAAATAAGGATAAACCTTGTATTTTTATATAGATTCTTTGAACAGTATCACAATGGAGGTATGAGTTCTTTCTTAGTCACTTAACCCATGCTCATTGCCCTTGTCATTGAAAGCAACTCTGAGTGAGCTCTGAGAGCCAGGACAGGCAATAGATGAATAAATAAGATATTGAAGGAATGGTTCAAAAAAGACAAAGAGAAAGAGAGATGGTGCTTACACTATGATTAAAGAATTAATCAAATTCAGCCATTTGTCACACTTTATTTGTTTTTCAGCCATCTTCAATGTTGCTCAGGGCTTACTCCTGATTCTGCATCTTGGAATCACTCCTGGTGTTCCTTGGCAGACTGGAGTGTTAGAGATTGAACCCAGCCATAAGCAGGGCATGGGCCTTAAGCTATACTGTCATTCTGGCTCTTCTGTAGAGTCAACATATCTGAACTTAAAATGTTATCTTGATATACACTGGATATGAGGATAGAAACTAAAAATGCAGCCTGTCAGAGAAGGAATTCAAAGAAAATAAAAAAGTTTCCTAATTTCTGTCAAAAAATGTGTAAAAGAAGCTGGGGGGGATGATAAGTGAGGAAATCTTTGTGGAGAATGCGGTGCTTGAATTCATGTGAAAGTTGAGTTCATGTGAAAGAGAAATTTTCCAGGTGTTTGAGGCTTAAGGCATTCTAGATTCAAGACATGGCATAGACAAATGCACAGAGGTGTAGGTGAGCACAGTGAGTTCACAGAAGAGCAGGTTGTCAAACACAGCTGAGAACATAACATTGTGGGAGCAGTGGCAAAGGAGGCTGTTTTGGTGGTAGGGGACAGATCCTGAGTGACCTGAGATGCCATCAGAGTATCCAAACAGCATTGAATTTTACCCGGTAGACAAGTAAGTCCTTAAAGGATCCACTGATCAGGAAAAAAGATTTAAGAATAGATCTTTAATGAAAGAAATCAGAATCCTCATCTGGCATTAAGATAATGTCTTGATTGGTATTCATTGTAGACCAGACTATACATAGCTACTTTTACAAATGTCATTTTAATCCTCACACCAATCCTTTGGATAAAATCTAATCCTTTGCGGACCCAGAGAGATAGCACAGCAGTGTTTGCCTTGCAAGCAGCCGATCCAGGACCAAAGGTGGTTGATTCGAATTTCGGTGTCCCATATGGTCCCCCCTGCCTGCCAGGAGCTATTTCTAAGCAGACAGCCAGGAATAACCCCTGAGCACCACTGGATGTGGTCCAAAAACCAAAATAAAATAAAATAAAATAAAATCTAATCCTTTGGATAAGATGTTAAGATAAATGGTATTATTTTTAAAGTATCACCTAAAGGCAGAAAAGTCAGATCCTCCATTATAAATTCTTATAGTGGAACACAATTACACCTAAGTTAGAATCAGGATTCTCGTTACGAAGTTAACTCTACTAGCTATCATGATGTTGAGAAAATATTGCTCAGTTTGCTTTCAACCTTCAAAGACAATCTTGACAGAGAATTTATAGTATCAGTGAAAAGCACTCTGTTACAATTAAATAAGTGGATATAAGAAATGGTCAACTACATTTAAAATCCATAATGGGGACAGATAGATAATACAAGGTATTACAAATACTCATTCCTTGCATGAGGTCAACTCCAGCTCAACCCTTAGTCATGTGTATGGTCTGTTCCCTTAACATTTTTGGGTATGACACTGAAAACAAAAAAAGAGATGGGCAGGCTGAGATTAGTAACTTTCTAAATAGCTTCCATTTATTTCTGGAAAGGTTTTTATTCTCTTCCTAGTTATCTGAACAAGAGAAAGTCTATCTTACATCATAGCAGGCAAAAGTTTTAAGGTAAATTAAAGTCTTAAGATAAAAGTACTTGAATCTTTAATCAAAGAATAATTGACTTATGTATGGGTTTGTCACTAGGTAATCTATTCTGATGAATTAATCTGAAAATCTGTCTTTGTTCCCAGTACCATGCTGTTTTGATCACTATGGCTTTGTAGTAGAGCTTCAAATTAGGTAATGAGATGCCTCTCAGTTTCTTGTTTTTCAATTTTTGTTTTGTTTTGCTTTTTTGGGGCCACACCCAGCGGTACTCAGGGGTTACTCCTGGCTATCTGCTCAAAAATAGCTCCTGGTTGGCACGGGGGACCATATGGGATCCCGGGATTTGAACCAACCACCTTAGGTCCTGGATCAGCTGCTTGCAAGGCAAACACCGCTGTGCTATCTCTCCAGGCCCTTGTTTTTCAATTTTGATTTGGCTATCATAGGCCTTTTATGGTTCCACACAAACTTTACAGTTGATTTTTCTAAGTCCTTGAAGAATGTTGTTTGAATTTGAATAGGTATTGCATTGAATCTATCTAGTAGTGTATATGACGGTTATTTGATAACATTGATTTTCTCTAATCCATGAAAATGGAATGTTCTTCCATTTCCTTATGTCTTCTTCTATTTTTTTCTTAAGTTTTTGTATTTTAGGTTTTTGAAATTTTTGTGTTATAGATTTTTCACCTCCCTTGTTAGGTTGATTGCTAGGTATTTGATAGTTTTGGACATTATTTTAAACGGGTTAAATTTTTTAATCTCTTTCTCCTCTGAGTTGTTATTTGTATAAAGGAACACACCTGTCTTTTATGTATTGAT
>PVKC010013571.1:0-22851 GCA_004027635.1 Crocidura indochinensis | reverse complement strand
AAAAAAAAAAAAGAAAAGGTCAGCCTTGAAAATTCCTCCTTCTGAATCGGGTGTTCCTTTTCTCTCTTTTTTTTTTGGGGGGGGGTCACACCCAGCAATGCTCAGGGGTTACTCCTGGCTCCATGCTCAGAAATTGCTCCTGGCAGGCACAGGGGACCATATGGGGCACCGGGATTCAAACCGATGACCTTTTGCATGAAAGGCAAACACCTTACCTCCATGCTATCTCCTGGACCCCGGGTGTTCCTTTTCTCTTATTGCTAGATGCATTCATTTATTAGTTATTTTAACAAACAACCACAACTTGATGACAAAATAACAGAAATTATTTTCTCACAGTTTTGGAGTTAAGAAGTCTAAACCCAGACATCAACAAGCCTATGTTCTTACTGGAGACTCTATGGAAGAGTCTTTCTGTACTTCTTCATATCTCGTCATTGCAGACAATCCTTAGAGTTCCTTGACTTACTGCTATATGTTGCACTCAGACCTTTATCTCTCTTCCCATAGCCTTTTACCTCAGTATGTGTCTCTCTTGAGTATTCATAGTTTCTTCTTATAAAGGTAATCACCATTATATTTAGGGACTAATTAACCCATTTAATATTCTTTATTTGGGGGGGCACACCCAGTGATGCTCAAAGGTTATCTCTGGTCATGAGCTCAGAAATCACTCCTGGCTTGGAGGACTATATGGGATGCTGGAGATTGAACCAAGGTCTGTTCTGTGTCAGCCTCGTGCAAGGCAAATGCCCTAAAGCTGTGCCATCACTGTCGACCCACATTTAATATTCTTAATGCATCTGAAAATACTATTTTGTTAATAAGGTCACATTCTGAAATTCTGACAAGCATGATTTGGTACAGAGCACCTATTTAATCCAGTACACTAGGAATATTTCCCAGAAATATCTTTGTCCTCTCGAGTTTGGCATCCATTGATAAGGCAACTCCTGAGATTATAATGATCTTATCTGGCAAATATGAAATTTTTATTTCCTAACTCCCATGATTCCATTTGACAAAATCTAAGAGGAGCCTACAAAGAAATTTTAGGCAGGGCTACAGAGATAGTATAGCAGATAAGGCACTTGCCTTGATGTGGCTGACCCAGATTCAGTGCCTGCCATTCCATATGCATTCCGGAGCATTTACAGGAGTGATCCCTGAGCAGAGCCAGAAGTAACCTCTGAGCATAGTTGGGTGTGGCTCAATAGCCAAAACAAATAACCAAACTAAGCCAAACCAAACAAACACACTAAAAGTTTAGGCAGGCACAGATCTTGAAACCCTAATGTTACTGGTTTAGTAACTCTGCAATATAAACCAGCAACTTTAATATTATGATATCTATCTCAGTAAAATAACCAGAACAGCATTGTTGAAATTCAAAACAGCCATACTGCCAATAAAAGGAAAATGGCTAAATATAAAATATACATCTACATAATGAATTACTGAGTAGCATTTACAAATATATGAGGTATAGTTTGTAATAATGTGGAGATTTTGCATTTTTATCATAATTTTTATTTTGACCAAAGCGGATTACAAATCTCTCACAGTAATATTTTAGGTACATAGTGACACTGAATCAGAGGCATTCCCATCACCAATGTTGTCCTCCCAAGATTTTGCATTTTTAACAAGAAAAAGCAAATATTTTAAATAAAGATTATATAATTGCATACAGAGGGTTATGTTAAGCAAAGTAAGGTATGTGTGTGTATATGTACAAGTACCAGATAATTGCTTCCAGATGTACTACAAAAAAGAAACAATCAAGGGTGCTGAAAAGATAGAGCAATAGGTAGGACACTTGCTTTACATGAAATCCACCTAGGTTCTATCCCTAGGTTTGCATATGGTCCCCTGAGCACTGCCAGATATGACTCCTGAGTACAGAGTCAGAATTAACCTTTGAAAATCATCAGGTATGACCCTCCCCAAAAAGCAACACAAAAGAAACAAAGCAAGGGATGAACAATATCCAATGATAACAAACCCTTGGACATTTGACTACATATCTGAAGTCACTAATTAGTCACACAGGGACAGGAACTGGAGGTGGGGAAGAAAGAAGACTGAAGTGACATTAGGCTAGTGGTGGAGGGTCTTTGACATGGTGGTGGAAGGATAGTGGTGGTTCAGAAACTTTGCATAACAAAAACATTAATATCAATAAAATAAAGACCTCAAACATAACTTAAAAAAAGAGCAACTAAATTGCAATATGGCATACAAAAGAAAAATTTGTCATCATATTAGCACTATAATTATATAAATAAATGATTTATTTTTATTTCTTAGGTTGCTCAAATGATATATTTCTTTATAACAAACTGCCCCATAACTTATTAGCTTATTATGACACTGATCATTTGTTTTTCTCATTAATCTGCAATTGGGCAGAGCTCAGTAGGTGCTGGCTCATCTCTGCTTCATGCAAAAACAGCTGATGTGACTCAACTGAGACTGCAGGATCTGCTTTCCAAGATGGCTCAATAACATGCTGAACCTGGCTGTCAGCTGGGAGTTCAGTTGGGGTTGTTGGCCAGGGGCCTTTGTTCTTCTCCAAGTGGGCCTCTCCACGGAACTCCTTGGGCTACCTTATGGCATGCGGGCAATTTCAAGAACAAGTATTCCAAAGAAAAGGAAGTAGAAACTTCCTTTAATTCCTGGGCCTGAAAGAGCAAAGCATCATCTTTCTATATTCTATTGGCCAAGCTATCACAGAGCCCACTAAGAGAAGGTTATCCTAGGGCAAATGCCTAAGAACTTGTGATCATTTTATCTATTACTAAACTTGTCCATATTTTCTTTAATGAGTATTATTACAAGTGGGGCATCGATGCACTTATTTAAAACTTTGGAGACCTCCAATATAAACTCTAGGATAATCCAGGAAACTACTTCGAATAGTATATTCTATCTCATTCTAAAGCCTCCGTTTTAATATATATTCCTGTACACACACACACACACACACACACACACACACACACACACACAATTAGGAATAATGGTTACTTTCCTAGTGGCTATCTAGAGGTCCTATTCCAACAGAAGCTTTTCAGTAGGAGTCTGTAAACAACCTGTTTTGCTTCCTCTCCTCACAAACAAGTAGATTCTGAACAATGCATTCTCTCCTGAGTTCTGATCCAGGCTATATAAGCAAGACCTAGAATATGTTGTCTCCAATGTTGTTAAGTTATGAGAAAAGTCAAATGAATAAAGGTAAACAATATTATTCAAGGAAACTGCCTTCATGAAATTCAGTTCCATGAATTCCATGAAGATGTTATGTGAAGATTTCCTGTATATCTAAGCAGGCTTCTGGCTGCCCTCTCTGGTTCTACCACATCTGATTTATTGGTTTTTAGATATACTCATTGGTGCTTAGGGCTTATTTCTAGCTATGTGCTCAGGGATCACTCCTGGCAGGGCCTGGGGAATATATCTGATGCAGGGAATAGAACCTGGGTCAGTAGTGAGCAAGGCAAGCATATTACCAGTATTCCCTCAAACCCTAATCTTAAAAATTTTCCTCAAGTTTACTTAATTGCTCTTGACTACTTGAATGTGGCCTATTATGATCATAATTTTTTGGCTCTATGTTCAGGGGTGATTTTTGTTGGTGTTCAGTGTGCAACGCCAAAGATAGAACCAAGGTTGGCTGCACTGCAAGACAAGTGTCTTCCATCCTTGTACTATCTCTCCAGCCCCTCATTTCATTAGTTTTAAGTGGGTTAGAGATCTAATAATCTTTCAAAAATAATTATTTTTTTCTTTATTTAAGCACCATGATTACATACATGATTGTAGTTGAGTTTCAGTCACAATAAGAACACCCCCTTCACCAGTGCAACCTTCCCACCATCAATGCCCCCATCTCCCTCCTCCCCCACAAATAAATATTAATAAAGAAAGCAATAAGTTTAACTAGCTAAAATGGGAACCACTGTGTTGAGGTTTTAGATTCATTTGTTCTGTTTGGTTTGTAAATAAGTGTGTGAGTGATGTCTTGGTTTACAAGTCTGAAGGAGCCAATTTTATATAGTCCTCTTAGATGATGAATTGTTAACAATACCAAAAATCTTAAAATTCAATTAAAGATTTGGATTCTCGGGCAGGCGAGGTGGTGCTAGAGGTAAGGTGTCTGCCTTGCAAGCGCCAGCCAAGGAAGGACCGTGGTTCGATCCCGGGCGTCCCTTATGGTCCCCCCAAGCAATTTCTGAGCGCTTAGCCAGGAGTAACCCCTGAGCATCAAACGGGTGTGACCCTAAAAAACAAACAAACAAAAGATCTAGATTCTCTCCACAGGAAAAAAAAGGGAGTATGAACTTTCTCAAAGTAAGCTGCATACTTGGAGGGGGATTGCAGACACCCTTCCGAAGCTATGAACCTCCATATCAGTAGAAATGAAGAGTACCGTATTTTCCGGTTTATAAGACGACTTTTGAAACAAAAAAAAAGTCAACCCAAAATCGGGGGTCATCTTATACGCCGAGTATATCCCGAAAAATGTTTCAATATGCCGCTAAACGAAAATTGTCTGAATATTGCCACAAAAGGAATTTTCCAACTCGATCCTGCACCAATCACTGCAAGGCTGCCCGGACCGCCTCTCTAACTCAGCCAATCCAAGCAGGCTTTTGATGCATGCAAATTAGACAATGTTCTGGACCTGAATCTACACTGTCAAAAGCCTGCTCAGATTGGCCAAAAGTCTGTTACAGTATAACCTTTGAACCTTTGCTTGTTGTGATTGGCTCACTGTGGTACATGAGCACAGAAACACATGCAGCACATGCAGGAACTTTCTGTCTGATACAGCGAATATAGGCCTAAACCTATGTTTTAACTGCAAAATTAGGGAGTCGTTTTATACGCCGTCAAATACGGTAATAATTGGGCCTTAATAAGAAACTTGCCAAAGGGGCCTGGTAAGGAATAGTCAGAGAGAGAAACACTATGAAGGAAGTGGTCTCCAGACCAGGACTCGGAGCTCAAAGGAGACAAAGTGATATACATGATACTCTGTCAGTAAAAGTATTATGGAGCACAGTACCTAAAAGGTGTGGGGAAGAGTGGGATTGGAAACATTGGTGAAGGGAAGTTGGATACTGGCAAAGGGACCTGAGTCGGAACATTGTACTAAAAGTCCAGAGTAACTTTGTAATTCATGGTGATTTAGTAAAAAAAAAAAATTCTTAAAGAATTAATGTTGGCCACTTTGACAATAAAAAATAAAAAAAAAAAGAATTAACGCTGGGATTAGAGATAGTACACTGGGTAAGATGCTTACATCTTACATGTAATTTGTAATGATTTATTACATGTGGCCAATCTGGGTTCAACCCTGGTACCCCATTTGGTCCCCATTCAAGAATAGAGTTTAGAGCCAGGAAAAATCCCTGAGCATCACTGGGCGTGGAGCCCTCTCCCCACCAAAATTAAATGCTTTATTTGTTACAAGAAAATAAATATCAGAAATGTCTGAGATTTTTAGGTTTTTGGGGTCCCATGTCCTTGATAGTGCAACCCCAACAAGACAAGAAGTGAGAGCTTACATGGCGTAAGGGTTGTTGGCAATGCCCAGGCAGGAACAACACACAACTAATGTTAATGATCCTGCTCCTTCCCAGTCACCCCAACCTATGAACAAATCCTAGAAGAGAGGAGCAAAGCAGTCCCTATACCACTACAAATGATCATTCTTTTCACTGGCAGAACAGACAGAGTATACCCCATACTTCATCATCTTTCTAACCCTTTTCCCCCTGATGTTTCTCCTTCCCTCTTCCAAATATTTAGTGAACATTACCATTTAAACCTTCTTTTCAAAGCTAAGGTCTAGCAACAAAAATATGAATAAAACATGGATCCTAATAATCATTACAAATTCATTGACTATTCATAGAGTTCAATGAGCTTTAGTTTTTAGCTACATTCTAGCAGAGGAAACATACAAACTTAGACTCACAAATCATGTACATATATATATATATATACACACACACACACACACATAACATGCAACATAAGACTAGAGTGCTTATATAAGTAAGTAACTGTAGGGACCAAGGATAATACTAATCATGGCCTAGTAGTAGGTCATAGAAGGCTACTCAGAGAAGGTAAATTTGATCTGCATATTTAAAAAGATAAAGGGGACTAGAGTGATAGCATAGCGAGTCGGGTGTTTGCCTTCCATGTGGCAACCTGGGACTTATCTGGGTTTTATCCCCGGCATCCCATATGGTATTCTGAACCTACCAGGGGTGATTTTTGAACACAGAACCAGGAGTAACCTCTGAGTACTGCTGGGTGTGACCCCAAAACCAAAAACCAAACGAAAAATTTATTTTAAAGATAAAAGAATTTCTTAAACAAGGAAAAAAGATGAGACAATGTGTACAAAGGATGTTGGTTAGCTTCAGAAACGTGATCAGGGAGATTGAAATGATGTCTGGATGTCTTAGTCTTTATTATGTCTTACTCATTTGTGAATTTGTCTTATTCATAAATGAATAACTACAATAGGTCATATAGAAGACCCTGGAAAGATCTAAGCAAAGAAAAGGAATGAGAAGTTTGGGGTTTTGAAAGCTAACTAATTGGGGCCGGGAGGTGGCGCTGGAGGTAAGGTGCCTGCCTTGCCTAAGGCAAGAATGCGGATCGATCCCCTGGTTTCCCATATGGTCCCCCAAGCCAGGAGCGACTTCTGAGCACATAGCCAGGAGTAACCCCTGAGCATCACTGGGTGTGGCCCCAAAACCAAAAAAAAAAAAAAAGAAAGCTAACTAATGGCTGAATAAATGTGTGTGAGAGGGAAAAGATTAGCTAGAAAGGAAGTTTCTGAAAGGTGGTAGGAAGAGGGGAAAATGGGTCTAAATTCTAGCAGAAGCAGTAAAAGAAGAGAGAAAAGTCGAACATGAGATTCAAAAGACAGTTCCAATAGAAACCGGTAAGTGGTTAGATGGGGTGGGCGCAGGGCTGAGGGAGGAGTTGTTCTTGACATCCACATGTTTCTTTTGCCCTATTAGAACATTAGTTAATGAAGGTTGGAGACACAGTGTTTGGTGGGGTCAAATGAGGCCTGAGGGGATGAGGTGTGTGAGGTCTCAGAGGATCACTAACTGAAGATGTCCATTTTGGAGAGGGATGACAGGTCAAACAATCATGATGATTCTATGATCTTTGTTCACTAAAATCAAAACTGAATGCTCTACGTGCATTTTCACCAACCTTATTTGGAACATCAAATTTTTAAAAGAACTCTCTTGAGTGAGACAGATCATCTCAAGCATGAAAAAGCCCAATGTTTTGTGGGTAACAAGGAGAAGACTTCGTGCAGAATTTGCCTTTCTGTCCCCTTAGGTCATAGTAGACTCGGCCAAGACCACTATGATCATTTTCACTCCTCCCTCTAACCTCTAGATGCAATTTGGCTAAAGCAAGGCAAATACTTCCATATGGTGCAATGTTTATGTTAAGATGGGAAAACTATGAAATGTTTTCAGATTTTATCCAAGAGGCAATAAATTTACAAATCCTAAGCAGCTGCATCAAAATATTGGTCTGTAATTGATTTTGGTTAAAGTGTATTTCAACAGAAATAGGAAAGTTGAGGTGCGGCATCTATTCATTTCTGAGGTTAGAGATCATCCAGCTCTCTACCATATGACACCAGATAATCCAACATCTTGAACCTCATTTGTAAAATGGGCTTAGCTATTATACTTCCTCATGTGAGATAAAAGGAATGAAAACAAGATCTTAGAATAGTACTAATCATATCAGATGCACTCAGCAAATATTAGTTCCTCCTTTTATAACTGCAACCTATAAGCTATACTTATACTTTTCCTATAAGGAAAGTAAAATAGAATGTAGATATACGTGGAAGAGTAGATAGACAAAAAGGAGTTGACTAGGATAGAGTTTTAGGGGACAGAGAGATAATACAGCAAGTGGGCACTTGCCTTGGATATTGCTAATCCAAGCTTAAGCTCTGACACCACATATGGTCACTTGAGCACCAACAGGAATAATCTCTGAGCACAGAACCAGAAATAAGCCCTGAACATCATCATGATGAAAAACTAAAAGCTCCACACACCCCCAAAAGTAAGATTTTCTTTATGGAAGAATGATTATTGCAAATTTAGAAATACAAAGACAAGAAATTTGTGAATGAATTTTTTTTGTTTTGGGGCCACACCCCGGTGACCCTCAGGGATTTATTCCATTAAACCCATGTCCATCCTGGGTCAGCGCATGCAATACAAATGCCTTACCACTTTACTACCACTCCGGTCCTGTGATGGAATGTTTTTGTTTTGTTTTAATTCAGGGAATTGGGAAAAAATGTGCAAGAAGTAGAGACATGGCTAGCATGAGCTAGGTCCTGAGTTCAATTCCTAACACCACATGCTCTCTGTCCCCGCACTGAGTATCACCAGGTGTGGTCTCAGAACCCCCTGTGGGGAACTACTACCAAAAAAAAAAAAACTCTGAGGGGAAGGTGAGTGATATATGAAGACTGCTGACATACATTTTAGATCATCATTCACTTTATAATTATTTAATTCATCAGGACAGATGAGAACATGAGGGCAAAAGGCAAGAGTGCTTTAATAAAACACAACAAATTGTCATGGTAGTGACATTTTCAATAGGGGAAAAATCCCAAGTCTATGTAGAACCAGATCATGGAATTCCATTTCACTGACTCATTACTACTTTGGACAATCTGTCAATGTCTGCTTTATTTTACTAGTCACAAAAGTATAAGGATCTTTGAGAATTATTTTTTAATGCCTTTGATTTAATAGGCTTTTTTTAAACATGTATAAAGCATTTCTACACCTCTCTAATTGAATCCTGATGAAAATCAGGCAAAATAGGTATCTTTATCCTTATTTTAAAAGAGCAAATATTTAGGGTGTTATTACCATGTGCCAAGTGCATTACTTAATATTCTCAGAGAAGTGCTTCATTCAACTGTGATGTCCTGCTAGGAGGAACTATCATCCAAGGCAAAAGAGTTCTGGAGTTCTCCCAGGATGATCCAGACAGGAAAGTGCAAAACCAGGATAACTTCAAAGCCTGCTTCCTAAACCATGGCCACCATATTCTTCTGTTAATGATAATCCAATATTTTTAAAAGTATGATAGTGCTTTTAATTTGAGTTCACCCAAATTATTTACAGCCATATAAACAAGGGATGTAAAACAATGACAAAATAACAAGTTTGTTGATGTCAATTTCTAATTTAGTCCTAGATTTTCTGAAGGCAGATACACATTACAATATACATTCCACTCACTCAAGCTTATGAAAATCTGTACATGACCAAAATAAAAGTTTACAAACATCTAAAGTTCTTGGTAATACTGTTTCTGATGCTGTTTCTCATTTCCTTTAATACAGTTTAAAAGCTGTAGGTAAGAACATGAAGGCACAATTTTCTTCAAGGTAGCTAATAACTTTCAAATGACTTGATGCAATAAGGGACAAAAATCTCTTCATAGAAATGTATAATTTTATTTCATTTTTAAAAATCCAAAGCTCTACCCCATGCAAGCAACTCTTTTAGGACAGTCTTCAGATTTTACGCTTTTTCCATTCTGGTTCATTCTTTGCTTCCTCATCATCAGATTCCACTTGGGCAAACATGGTTTTGGGCTGAGTCCTAAAAGGAAGTTAAAGAAGAGAGAAAGAAAACTGAGTTAACAAGGTTATTTTTTTTTAATTAAGATTGAACTTTGTTATTTTCATCAAGAGTATGCACACTTGAACAGTCAACTGCATCTCAATAGTTAAATATCAAACAAAAGGAAAGGGTAAGAGAAACTTAATTATGTTCAAAGAGTCAAAATTTCTTTTAATGGGCTTTTTCTAGTGAGGAAGGTACTTTCCTTGCACGTGTCCAACTGGAATCAATACCCAGTACCAGACATGGTTCCCCAAGCCCAGCCAGGAGTGATCACTGAGCAGAGTAAGGAATAAGCCCCGAACAAACAGAAACAAACAAAAACCAAAGGCCTTGTCGCTGTGACAAAATGTATATGCTCTGTTTTCCTTTAAGTTAAAAAAAAGTATCAAACTCAATGGCACCTCAAATAGACATAATCACCAAGGTTATATCAAAATCAGGCCAATGGGGATAGTTGGGAGGCCAAATTAGCCTTCATGAAGCAAGAATCAACAAGATCTCTACTTTTGGCACTCTGGATTATTCTTAGATTTAAGAATCCTAAAACTTGGGGGCCGGAGAGATAGTACAGCGGTAGAGCATTTGCCTTGCAAGTGGCCAACCTAGGAGGGACCCGATTTGATTCCTGGCATCCCATGTGGTCTCCCAAACCTGCCAAGACCAATTCTGAGCAGAGAGTGAGGAGTAATACCTGAGCACTGCTGAGTGTGGCCCAAAAACAAACCAATCAATCAATAAAGTTTTAAAAAAATCCTGAAACATATAATTCAATTACGCATCAATAATACATTTTAAATTATTAGTTATCCCAGTGGATTAAAATTAATAATTTATATAAGGTAACTTGAGCAAAGAAAACTAAAAAAGAATTATTATCATTCCTCCCCTTTCCATAATCAAACCAATTCATGGAAATGTCAAGCATTTTAGAATACCTGATTGAAATAGCACTGCAGTCGTACTGGAAAAGATAGATCAAGCCATCTTTACACTGGGACTTTATAAACGGTGTAAACATAACTGGGTCCAGTGACACTCCCTTCTACATCATTCACAAAGAAAATAATACCATGAGAAGGCTGGGAGCCAATCTAGGGATGAAGGCTTGCCTTCAAATAGATAACCCAGTTCAATCTCCAATATCACATATGGTCTCCTGAGGATCACCTGGAGTATTTCCTGAACTCAGAACCAGGAATAAGCCTTGAGCACAACAGGGGTGGCCAACCTTTCTTCCCTTCACTGTCCCCCGAGAAAATGTCTAATGGTTATAATTATGTCCCCTTTTACATGTGCTACTACTGCTGATTTCCTTTTAAAACAGTTCCAAAATCACTGGATACAGCTCTGAATGTACTCAAAGGTAATTCCCAGCACTGCAGGGCCAAGCAGCACCATGTCTTCAGACCCTTACATTAAACAAGCAGGAGGATTGGTTAAAAATCAATCACAAGAAAGAAAGAAAGAAAGAAAGAAAGAAAGAAAGAAAGAAAGAAAGAAAGAAAGAAAGAAAGAAAGAAAGAAAGAAAGAAAGAAAGAAAGAAAGAAAGAAAGAAAGAAAGAAAGAAAGAAAGAAAGAAAGAAAGAAAGAAAGAAAGAAAGAAAGAAAGAAAGAAAGAAAGAAAGAAAGAAAAAGAAATCAATCACCAGTGGGGCCTGTAAGTCTCCTGAGCACCCCTGGGAGCAACCCCACCCCCACCCTACTAACTAAATGAGTTGCTCTATCATAATATAAGAAAACATGGATTTAAAACTAAGGTCACCTACAGAAGACATTTTATTTTATTTTATTTGTGGTTTTTTTTGGGGGGGGTCACACCCGGCAGTGCTCAGGGGTTACTCCTGGCTCCATGCTCAGAAATTGCTCCTGGCAGGCACGGGGGACCATATGGGGCACCGGGATTCGAACCGATGACCTTTTGCATGAAAGGCAAATGCGTTACCTCCATGCTATCTCCCGGGCCCCTACAGAAGACATTTTAGTGTACATCTTCACTTAGAGTCAAATGAAGTTCATCATATCATAGTAATCCTAGAATAGTAAAAATAATGATAATAATCCTTTCATTTGGCAAGTGAAAATGGTAAAACAAACAAACAAATATCATTCTTACTGTTTCTTTAGTATTAGGGGAAGATCTATGGGCTATCCACTGTTCATGCTAATATTGTTCTGATACAAGCCACGGCCTAGAATTCTTCATGTCTAACTTAACACATTTGCTCTAGCTGCCTCACACCTTTCTTGAGCCTCCACTGTCCCATACATAATCCAGCTGGCTAAAGCTGTTGTCACTTAAAGACACTGTTATGATATCAACCAACAGTCAGAGCTCTAACATTTCTAAAAGCAGCTGCACATTTTCCTGGGCCACAACTTGCTGAAATACTAGAAAGCAAGACCACTATCTTTCTACATGCCACAGCAAGGCAACTGGAGATTCATCCATGTTTCGTCTTCTGGCAAAGATAACCACTTAGGTAGGCACAAACCTCTCAAGGAACAAATATGTCTGACTGGAGAAAAAAAATCTTTTGAGTTAGATAATTAATCCTAAGAGGAAAAGAACATCGCCTCCTAATGGTATCTGGCAACTTTTAATAAAATATCAGCTCAGGACTGGGCAGAAGGCTCAAAGTGCTGAGCACATGCTTTACATGCAGGGGACTTAGGTTCAATCTCTGGAACCACATGTTTTCTCAAGTACAGACATAGCCCTCATCACTACTGAGCCAGAGAAGGTCCTGAACACTACCAGGTTTGCCCCATCCCCATAGAAAGGTATCAGCTTACCAGTATCAGTTGTAATAAAACAAGTTCTATAAGTTTGGATGTTACTTTTTTAGATTAAAGCAACAGAAACTGACAGAACACAAGAAGAAAATCTGAAGCTTAAACAGATTATATCTATTTAAGAAGTTACACTTTTAGATTGCACCTACTTCCAGAAGTATTTTTAGCAAGTTGGTGGCTAACATTTAAGGGCAGAGATTCAGTAGAACTATTTAATAAAGGACAGAAAGGGACTAATGATTGCAACAGCACACAGTGAAATCTTTGGAGGCATAGAAATAGGCTCTAATTGAATGTAAAGTGATGATTACACACAGCTGCATACATTTGTCCAAACCTGAAATGCATTTAGTATTTCACTAAATGTAAATTACACTTCAATAAAATTGACTTACAAAATCAAAGCAAAACTAATAAAGAAAAAACAAGGAATGAACATATGTGTAGCTAACTAAAAGAACTTAGCACTGAATTTTCTATCAGTCAAGAGACAAAATTGCCAATTTTTTGTTTGTTTTGGCATAATACCCGGTGGTGCTCAAGGGTTACTCCTGGCTCTGTGCACAAAAATCACACCTGGTAGGTTCAGGGGACCATAAAGGATGCTGGGGATCGAATCCAGGTTATCTGCATGCAAGGCAAATGCCCTACAGACTGCTATCACTCTGGCCCCCAAAAGTCTTTTTTTTAAAGAGTAATTTCTCCACACAGCAACACTGAACTCAGTAAAAGTTATGCAGTGTATTTTCATGTAAGGTCATTTATACTATCAATTACCAGAACATAAAGCTTCTTTTGTCCTCTCTAGGCACTTTAATTTAGGACATATCAAGTTGTCTAGAAAGTGAAATGGTTCTGTTTTCATGAACTTCCATGAAATTTATTTTAAATTTTACTTCTGAACTAATAGCAACATTGTACATAAAATAGCAGTATTACATGTAACAGCAAATCAAGGTTTATTTGAAATAACCTTGCTCTCTTCTGTATCCCAAATTGGTAAAATCAAAGAACGAATTAATACTCATTTTTTCTGAGCATTGCTTGCTAACCAACTATTCTCTCATTTTGGTGGTGAGGAAAGGAAATCATTGAGTGTAAGAACATAGTTCCTTCCAAGAAATGACTTGACAAAATAGTATACCAAAAGCAATTAGTGAATCTGGATTTTTGCCTTATGCTACATACAAAAATTAACTCAGAATGAAGTGAGAGTATAGCAGGTAGAGCAATTGCCTTACACGTGACTGACCTGGGTTTGATCTTGGCATCCATATGGTGCCCTAAGCTCCACCAGGAGTGATCCTTAGGCAGAGAGCAAAAAGTAAGCCCTGAGAATCACTAGTTTTGGCCCAAATCCAACCCCCCAAAATAAACCAATTTAAAACTGACCAAAAAACTAAATCTAAAAGAAAATATAAGGGAAAATGTAATGTAAAACATAAAACAGATAAAAGAAAACAGGTCAATTAGTCCACAACAAAATTTAAAAATCTATATGTATCAAAAAGTTACAGTCCACATTGGGAGAAGACAACCTATGGAATGGGACAAAATATATTCAAATAATGTCCGACAAAGAATTATATCTAGAGCATATAAAATATTCCTACAAATTAACAACCACAAAAAGAACAAATAATTGGGGCCAGAGTAATAGGCAGGTAGGAAGTTTGCCTTGCATAAAGTTGACCTGGATTTAATCTCTAGGCCTATCAGGAATGATCACTGAGTGAAGAGCCAGAAGTAAGCTCTGAGCACCATGGGGTGTGGCCCCTAGAAATCCAATTAAAAAATGGGCAAGAACTATAAAATGGGAGTTTCATCAAAGAAGATATGCAAATAAACATCATATGAAAAGTATCTCAGCATCATCAATCATTAATGAAATGCAGATCAAAATCACAATAAGGAACACTGCAAATTTGTGAAATAGCTATAGCTTTTTATAGTCATCAGAAAATGATGTGAATTTCCCAGAATACAGAGAAAATAGAATTTATATATTGGTGATAGAAATATAAAATTGTAATGCCACTGTAGAAAACAATATGGTGATCCCTAAAAATAATCTAAAAACAGAATTATTATATGATCTAGTAATTATATTTCTGGGTATATGCCCCAAATAATAGTAGAAGCAGAGATAAGGGATGAAATTTAGTGGTAGAGCATTTACTTTATATGTGTGAAGCCCTGGGTTCATTCTCTGAAAGACGGTAAGGGACAACAAGGTAGGATAGGACAGAAACGGGAAAGAGAAGGTCAGGGAGGGGAGAAGTGATCTGTATACTTAAGGTCAGTCTGTGCAATATTCAGACTAGTCAAAAGTAGAAGCAATCTAAGTGTTTGTGGATGGGTAAATAAATAATAGATAGAATGTGACATCATTCAATCTTTATAAGGAAGGAAAATTTAACACATGCTATATTGTGGATGAATGTTAAGGTTATTATGGTTAAGTGAAATAAAACAATCATAAAAGAGAAACTTTTGGCTATTATATTAATGACTTAAATGGCAATACAATAATTTTCACGAATATAACTGCTAATGAACTCTCCTCTTCTTTTTCCAATTCTATTTTTTTAGATTCTCTATTTTCTTTCTATTTTTGATAGACCTTTTAATTTTTTTTTTTTTTGGTTTTTGGTTTTTGGTTTTTGGACCGCACCCAGTGATGCTCAGGGGTTCCTCCTGGCTATGTGCTCAGAAGTCTCTCCTGGCTTGGGGACCATATGGGAAACCAGGGGATTGAACCGCGGTCCGTCCTAGGCTAGTGCAGGCAAGTCAGGCAACTTACCTCCAGAGCCACCGCCTGGCCCCAGAACTTTTAAATTTTTTAATAAGTTTGCTTTAATAACTATTTTCTGTCATACTGAAACAAACATATTATGATCAGTAAGTCAACTCTGTGACACATTTTCTCTAAATAAATAAATTTAAATAAAATAAAAAAAGAATTGAAACCCAACAGTGAACAGCCTTGTAATATGTTACTTAAACAAAGCAATAGAAAAGATAAATATTGTATAAAATCACTTTTATGAGGCATCAAAAGTCAATTTCATCAAAGTAGAATAGCAGCTTCCTAAGGTAGGGTGGAGAGAGCAATAAGGGGTAGTTTAGTGGGTCTACCATCTTAGCTCTACAAAAGCAAAGAGTTCTAGAAATGGTTGCACAATAATGTGAATGTATACAGCCCTACTGAAAATGGTTATGATGGCAAACTTCATGTGTGCTTCACTACAATTTAATAAGATGTAATAAGATCTAGGTACTTGGGCTTGGGAAAGAACAAATCCCTTCTTCAGATAGAAAAGAGGCACACTGGAGAGAAACTTAGACTGGAGTCATACCAGGAGCATTACTTCTCAAAACATCTGTGGTTTAAGATCAGTTTTTTGTTTTCTTATTTCGAATCCCCTGCAGACTAAAAGGATAATTCTAGAAAAATTAAGACCACAAAATAAAAATTCGAATTTAGTAAATGTATCAGATTGCTATGAAATTTTCTATTGCTACACTTGTCTAGTCAGCTCTATTTCCAACTTGAGAATGAAAAGAGAAAAGCAGGGCCCTGAAACCATTCAGTGAATAAGAATTGATCTTAACAAACTTAGACACACACTAAGTTTCTCATATCTAGTGAAACTGGCCTAGTAGGACTCTACTGAAGACTTGATTAAGCAAGGAAGCATGACACTAAACTCTCACAGACCCATTACTTAAGGAGCTGCCTGTCATTTTGGGAGTGGGCATGGGAGGTGATGGGAAATGTAGCACAAAATAGAACAGTTCATTTTTCCACCCATCCTGCCCTGACCCACTATTGCAGAGTTCAGAATCCTCCATGAAAGCTATAAGTCTGCTGGAAGAAAGATTAAGTCTGTCCAAAAAGCTATCCAAAAACATGAATTCAAAGAGAAACATAATCGCCCTCATGTTTATGGGAGTATTATTCACAATAGTCAAGAGCTGGAAGCAAGAAAGCATGAAAAAATAAAAACAGTAAAATATAACACAATGATCTAAAAAAGATGAAATTCTTCTGTAACAACAGTGATAAACCTATTATCCTTAGTGAAGTCAGATGAAGCAAAACTGGCATGCATAATTTCATGCATATGTAATGTGCAATGAAACTAAACAAGTAAATAAACAAAATAAAATAAAAATAAAGGTTTAGAATATAAGGCAATTTAGTGGTTACCAGAAGAAAGGAGAAAGGGAGTAGGTAAATCAGATAAAGGGAACCAACTGTAGGGTCAACTGTATGGTGAGAGAAGTAGCAATGAATTGCTGTGATAAACTTTATGTAGTCTGTATACACACTGATTTTTCAACAATGTATATGTTGACATTAAAATACAATGTTATGTCAACAAAAATAAAACTTAAGAAAATAGAAGTTAACATTAAAAAAGGATGGGCTTTTAGCACATTGAATATTTTTGTTTAGTCTATAGGAACAAAGAGAATTATGGCTTCAAATGTTGTAGTTATTCTTTCTCTTCAGCACTTTTATCTTTGAATTTATTTCTAGCAGCTCCTATTTAAAAAATTGCTTTTGAGGACTTTGAGATGGCTCAAAGGACCAAGCATATGCTTTGTATGTGGGAGGCCTTGGTTTGATCCTGGGCACCACACAGTTCCCTGAGTGCCATCAGGACTGACCCTCCCAAGCACAGATCTGGCCCCAAAAACTCTCCCAACTATTTCCCTTTGTATATGGAATAGATGGAAAAAAAATCAGTTCAATGTTATCTAGGACATTTAAAACAAATTTCTTTAGTTACCACTTTTTAAGACAATGAAGAACACCTCTAGCAGAGTTAGAACTAAAATCAGATTCCACCCCCCCCACCTCCCCAGGAGACAGCCTGGTTTGCCCTTGGTATAAAAACAAATATAAAAATGAATAAGCAATTTTAAGCAAGAATGAGATGACACATGCAAAAAATATCAAACATTACTGGTTTGAAAATACTTAAAAACTGGTACAGAAGACCAAAAAATGTTTTTTTCAGTGTTTAAAGTCATTAACAAAAAATCCTCTAAGTCTCTACTGTCAAGGGTCACAAAAATGGATCCTTTCTGTGGCTGAGAGATAGTCCAGCAATCATGCACATGACACAGGTTCTATTCTCAGCACCACAGGCTTCTCTGAGAATGGTTCCCCGAGTAAGGAGAAATCCTGAAGGCACCAAGCAATGCCAGGGAGGTCCAATTATCTTCAGCTCCTCAGCAACTGAACATCGAGGTATCCTTGGATCCCTGCACCAAAACACTGGCTCAGGAGGCCAAGAATAACTGATGGAGACCTCATTAGCATCACCTGGGAACCCCTTTACACCACCTCTCTGTAAAATGGATTCCTTTCTGGGCTATTTGAAGCAGAGAATTTGTACACTGGTCTTCACTTAGACTGCTGTAACCTCTGTAAGAAAAAAAGAGAGCAAGCCAAACATGCAATGAAGACATAGTGGGACTCCAGGAAATATATACATATATATAAATAAATATATATAAAACTACACATATATATATACACACATCAACAGTGTGCAAGAACTAGATCCTACTGTTCAAGAAAGTCTTTCTATTACCATTCATTTTCTGTCTTTTACTTGATCACATCCTCCAGAATTCTACAGTCCCTTTCTTCAGAGAAAGTAGTCAATTCAAATATCGCCTTGTTCAAAAGAAAAGGTTATAGAAGGGGAAAGGGAGATCTAAGAAACACTCAGTCCAGTCAATAGAATAATCACTGAGTGCTCAATACCTATCAGTTCATAGAGACAATCTAAGCCTCACCGAAAGTCAGCAAAATGGCTACCTTATTAGCTTTATCCACCTTATTTAGCTTTATCCACATCTTACTGATATGAACCACATTTACCCATTTTCCTAAGTGTTCAATGAACACTGGAAACTTAGCTTAAGAAAGCTGATATGAATCATGTTTTCCCATTTAATTAACTCATTTAGAAAATATTTTCCACTTGTCTATATATGCCAATATGTTGACTAGACTTACCAAGAAAAGGAGATTTGATATCAATAGTTATTTTCACTATATATTAATAAACTAATCAGAGGAGGGCTGAAGGGGTCTTTGGTTTTAGTAAACTACTATTATGTTCATATTTCAGGAAGCAACTATAAACTGATTAGTTGATACTTTGGGCTGATTACCTTTATCCACTGTACTTTATATAAACTGAGTTCTCAAGATTATTTGTACAACAGTATGCTATAGAAAAATGACAGAAGCCCAACAAAAAAATCAAGTGTATCTTTAGTATTTCCATCCAGAAGAATTTAGTGTAGCACAGTGAGTAATAATACAGATGCCCACAGCAATCCCACCCCAGTCAAAGGGCATTTTTAGCTGCCTGGTTTATGTAAGTAATTCAAAGTGTTAGCAGGCTTGTCCTGTCTCTTCTGAATTTTAACCCATACTTCTCCATTCCCCCTCTAACATTCAAAGTGAACTTCAAGATGTTTTCAACTATGATGGAAAGTACATAAACAAAATTCTTTTAAATTAAGGATAGTCTTTGGATATGATTCATTCAAATAACATGAATCAAGCTCCAGGGGTAACAGAATAAGCACGAGGGGAAATCACTTACATTATTTAGTCACCAGTATGCTGGGATAGACCACAGCTTTTTTTGGCTCAGGTCCCATTGTTTATTATGAAGGAAAACCTCAAAGCCAAAATCAATTATAGCCATGACTCGACAATCTGACACACTTGTTAACCCTATTAAGATGAATACAGCCAACATGAACTCTGACCCAGACATCACAATTACAGAATTATTAAGATCAAATAAAGAACTTGACCAAAAGATTTTGTGTGAAATGGTGCCTTCTTTTTGGTAAAGAGCTAATCAAAGGTAATTTTTTAAAAAAAATATTAGGAATGAATAAAAAGAAGAGTAGCAACATGACATTTCTAGATAAAGAATGTCTTATTTTCTTCAGGAAATGAACCCATAATATTTTGAAAGATGGTCAAACATACCTCAGAACTTATGAAAATAAGGCCTAATAACTGCGTTACATTTGAAAGCTAGAAATTTTGATGAGGGTGAAGAAAGGGACATATGAAATCTGTAGACATTGGAAACAGAAATGTGAGGAGCAGGTGTATCGATGGGAGAAGGAGGGAACGAACAGACAAGAACAACAATGATTCTAAAATCTCTGTTAACTGCCTGGTTGTCAAGCAGGTAAACAAGTTATAATAACTACATTTCTGAAAAGTTCACAGGTTTGAGGCTGTTCAGTTATATTTCCTCAGTACCCAACCCCAACTCACATTTAAGGCATATAAAACATTTAAGGCATATATAACCGTGAGATACAATTTCTATTAAAATATTTATATAATTCTTGGGGCCAGAGCAGTGACACAATCTATAAGGCTGTCTTCCTTGCAAGTGCTAGTCTAAGAATGACAGCGGTTCGATCCCCAGTATCCCATATGGTCTCCCAAGCCAGGAGCAATTTCTGAGCTCATAGCTAGGAGTAACCCCTGAGCATCAATGGGTGTGGCCCCAAAACAAAACAAAAACTATTTATATAATCCTAGGTTATTTTTTCATAAGATAAAGAAAAAGCTTGGCTAAAGCAAAATAAATGGCAAGAAGTCAGAGTAAGAACTAAGCTCAGGTAACTTGATTCTTAGCTTAATGTTCAGCTCTGCTATTCTGGCTCATACATATTACTTTTTTCTTTGAGAGGCACAACTGGCAGTACTCAGGGGTTACTCCTGGCTCTGTGCTCAGAAATCACTCCTGGCAGGCTCTAGGGACCATATGGGATGTCAGGGATTGAACAGGGGTTCACCATGTGCAAGGCAAATGCCCTACATGCTGTGCTATTGCTCTGGCCCCTCATATATATTTAAAAGGATATATATATATAATATATATATATATATATATCCTTTTAAAGCTTTACTATTACTTAACTTCCCTAACTATTTCTATCAGTTGCTTTGAGATAAGAAGTTATCTCTATGGGGCCAGAGTGGAAGGGTGTTTGCCTTGTACCTGGCTAGCCTAGGACAGACTGCGGATCGATTCCCTGGCATCCTATATGGTCCTCCAAGCCAAGAGCAATTTCTGAGAGCATAGCCAGGAGTAACCCCTGAGTGTCACTGGGTATGGCAAAAACAAACAAACAAACAAACAAAAAACAAAACAAAAGAAGTTATCTCTATAGTCATCCAAAGCATAAACCTGACTTTGAAGTCAGGGTACCTGGAGATTCAAATCTCAATGTTACTGCCTGTTTTCTATGTGGTTTCAGCCAACTAATGAGCCTTGGCTTCTTCATCTGTAAAATGGTACAATCATAACAAATAATTTATTCTATATATGTCACCCCACAATATATACAACAAGATTTTAAGCAAACTTGGCCCAGTATAAATATAGTCAAAATAGTATTATAAACATATAGTTTGCTTTGGCAAACAGACTTCCATATTTAGTGATTAGGTTTATTTACAAAAAGTGCATATATTTGGTAAAATAAATTATAGACCTTTATATATATTTTCTGTATGAGTCTTTATTACTGAAATAATCTATTCTGTACATTGTACTTGGTAGGGGAGATGAATCATTTGTAGTTTACTATTTTACTTTTTTAGTTGGGGGGCCTGACCTTGTGGTGTTTTAGTAATTGGTTTCAGTGTTTTTCAGGGTACTATGCCATATCTAGTCAGGTGTAAAATCTTTTGGCCACCTCCCCATAATGTTTACTTTTACATTACTTCTAAACATCAATGTACAAAATAATCAAGTAGAGTACAGATTCCCAGTCCCAATCTCACAGAATCTATTGATTTGATATGAAGTGGAGTCTAGAAATCTGATGATTTATTTACTGATTGATTGGCCACATCCAGAGTTTCTAGGGCTATCTGGGTTACCATGTGGTTCTAGAGATCAAACCTTAGACTCTCATATGCAAAGGATTTATTTAGACCCTTGAGTTATCTACATGACCTCCGAGAAATCTTAATTTTTCACCTTTCCACTCCCACCCGTCAACTTTGGTTAAGGCTGACCAAAGTACCATTAAAGAAACACTGGCTTCTACATTAGTCACCCACATAGAAGATAGCAGGAAAAATATTATACATTTTCTGTGGATTTATGCCTCTTCCTGACTTAGTACATAAACCTACCTTATTCACAGTGTGACTTCTTCACAAGTGGTGACTTTAAATGAATCCTTTAGAGATGGAACTGATACTTTCTTAGCACACATAGCCATGTATCCTATGTCAGGTAAGACATGCACAGCAAAACATAAATTGTCTGGACCAGCCATAATGGCAGCTAATCTGGCAAGAAGAGTGACCCTGGTTGACAGAGCTGTCAGACTGACAGACTGCTGGCCAGACTCCCACACACACCCATCCCTGTCTGATGGAGAAGCTACTTGAGTTCTGGATCTATATAGCTTGCTCATCCCCCAGTCAGCTCCTTTCCTCTCCCTCCAGAAACATCTTTTAACAAGAAACTGTAACTGAATCTGCCTGTGTGTGGCTGAACCCAAGTCCTCTGTGATTCTGCTGTGTTTAAAACTTTCACGGCTATTACACTGCTAGTGCCAGGAATGAAACTTAAATAATCAATTAATGAGAAGCGTTCAAAGTCTCTCTGTCATTATCACTGGAAAATAAAGGTACCTTTATGTCATGTGCATTAGACAAACCAAGTTAGACAAAGTCTAACTGGACTTTTCTGGGGTAAAGCAAGATATAGTAAATCTTCATTTCATCACCGACAGAAGTCAATTGCAGTGAAGAAAAACAACCAGACACATATTCTCGATTACAGTGACCTTTATGAAAGGATCTTTTTCAATATTAGCTTCCCTTCAAACACTTTGCCTCTTGGCATTAAACAGTATACTCTAGCCGGCTAACACAGGGGAAACAGCACTGCAATTCTGGCTTACAAAGTACATGCTACAGATAGAGCATGCCATGAATTTAGTATGCAGTAGGTGTAAGGTGACAAAAATGGGGTGGAAGGAAAGGGGTGGAAGTAAATGCAGTGCAGAAAGATGCAAGTTAACCTGAACAGTCTTCTGAAAAATCCACTGTTTAGCAAGCAAAACAGTGTCTAGTGTCAGCTATAATCATTATTAATTGTACTTTTCTAAGCTTCAGTATTCTCACATGCTAGATCAGGGGTGGCGAACAAGTTGGACACAAAGAGTCAAAATTTTAAACTGTGAGAGTCAGAGAGCTACACCACTCAGTGACCTGCCAAGACAAACACACACAAAAAAAAA
>PVKC010013570.1:0-22727 GCA_004027635.1 Crocidura indochinensis | reverse complement strand
AAAAAAATATGAACAGAAGGCTCACAAAACCCATATGGCTGTATCAATAGATGCAGAGAAAGCATTTGATAAGGTACAACACCCATTCTTGATAAAAACTCTCATCAAGATGGGAATGAAAGAAACTTTTCTCAATATAGTCAAGGCCATCTACCACAAGCAGTTGACAAATATTATTCTCAATAGAGATAAACTAAAACCATTTTCTCTAAAATCTGATACAAGAGATGGCTGCCCTCTCTCACCACTCATATTCAGCATAGAGCTGGAAGTTCTTGCCATAGCAATTGGGCATAAAAAAGATATCAGGGCACAAGATAGAAAGAAAGAAGTCAAGCTCTCACTGTTTGCATATGACATGATATTTTATTTAGAAAACCCTAACTACTCTACCAAAATTTTTCTAGAAACAATAGTTTCATATAGCAATGTGGCAGGCTACAAAACTAATACAGCACAATCAATGACCCTTTTATACATGAAGAATGATAGAGAAGAAATGAATATTAGTGTCAAACTATTGAAGTCAACTAAACTAAAGACATAAAGGACCTAAAAATCCCCTACAAAACCCTGCTTTAAGAAATAAAAGAAGACACAAGAAAATGAAGACACATACCCTGCTCATGGATTGGCAGGATTAACATAATTAAAATGGCATACCCCACCCAAAGGATTGTACAGATTTAATGGAATCCCTGTAAAGATACTGATGACATTTTTTCATGGTATTGGATAAAGCAATTTTGATTTTTATTTGAAACAATAGACACCCACAAATAGCTAGAGAAAACCTTGGGAAAAGGAGTATTTAAATTGTATTGCAAAGCTATAGTCTTTAAAACAGCTTGATACTGGTATAAAGATAGACCGTCAGATCAGTGAAATAGACTTGAGAATTCAGAGAATGTGCCCCAGATATACAATTAATTTTTAATAAATAGACAACAAATGCAAAATGGAGCAAGAAAAGCCTCTTCAACAAGTGGTGTTGGGGCAATTGGACAGTCACTAACAAAAAAGGAAACTCGGACCTCCATCTAACACTATGCACAAAGGTCAAATCCAAATGGATTAAAGACCTGGATATCAGACCCCAAATCATAAGGTGTATTGAACAACACGTAGGTAAAACACTCCACAACATTGAGACTAAAGGCATCTTCAAGGCAGAAACAGCGATCCCCATACAAGAGGTAACAGATATAAACAGATGGAACTATATTAAGCTACGAAGCTTCTGCACCTCAAAGGAAATAGAGACTAGGATACAAAAGCCACTCATAGGTTGGTAGAAACTATTCACCCAATTTCCGTCAGATAGGGGCTAATATCTAAGTTATACAATTTACTGAAAAAACTTAACAAGAAATAAACATCCAACCCCATCAAAAACGAGAAGAAATGAACAATTTCTCAAAGAAGAAATACAAATAGCCAAAAGGCATATGAAAAAAAATCCTCCGCATCACTAATTATCAGGGAGATGCAAATCAAAACAACAATGAGATACCATCTCACGCCACAGAGACTGGCACATATAAAAAAGATTCAGAACAGTAAGTGCTGGCTGGGATGTGGGGAGAAAGGAACTCTCATTCACTGCTGGTGGGAATGCCATCTATTTCAGCCCTGATGGAAAACAAAATGGGTATTCCTCAAAAAAAAAAAAAAAAAAGGAAATTGAGCTCCCATATGATCCAGCTATACCACTCCTAGAGATATACCCAAGGGACACAAAAACACAATGCAAAAATGCCTTCTGCAGCACCTATATTCATTGCAGCACTGTTTACAATAGCCAGAATCTGGAAACAACCCAGATGCCCAACTACAGATAAATGGTTAAAGAAACTCTTGTACATATACACAATTGAATATTATGCAGCCATCAGAGGAGATGAAGTCATACAATTTTCTTATACAAGGATGGACATGGAAACTACTATGTTGAGTGAAATAAGTCAGAGGAAGAGAGAGACACACAGAATAGTCTCACTTGTCTGTGGGTTTTGAGAAAAATAAAACATATTTTTGTAATAATGCCCAGAGATGAGGGCCACAAAGACCGGCTCACAATATGAAGCTCACCTCAACGATGGGTGAATGCAGTTATAACACTAACCAGTACCATGACAATGTTAATGAGTGAGATAAGTAGAATGCCTGTCTTGAATACAGGCAAGTGTTGGGTGGAGTGATTTGGGGTGCATTGGTTGTGGTATAGTGCACTGGTAAGGGAGGTTTTTTTTTTTATGTGACTAAAACCGAAGCACAATCATGTTTGTAATCCTGGTGTTTAAATACAAATTAAAAATAAAAATAAATAAAAATGCTTCACATCATTTTTCATCTATGATCATCCAAATAGAAACATTGGATATCATTTTATATCACAGACACTGGTACATATCACAAAGAACAAGAACCACCAGTGCTAGCGTAGATACAGGCTTAAAAAGGAATCTTATCCACTTCTGTTGTGAATGCCATGTAATTCCGTTTTCCTAGAAGACAATATGAAGAGTCTTCAAAATAAAAAGCCTGAAAATTGTGTTATTTTAAAGCCCAGCAATACTATTCCTAGGGATTTACCCAAGGAAACCAAAAATGCAAAAGTAAAATGCCCTCTGCACTCCTATGTTCATCGTAGTACTATTAACCATAGCCAGAAACTGGAAGTAATCCAGGTTTCTGACAACAGACAAAGAAATCGTGGTACATCAACACAATGTAATGCTATTCACCTGTTTGAAAAAAATGAGTCATGAAACATATACATAGGTGGATTGGAGATTGTTATGCTGCATAAAATTCAGCAGAGAAATAGGGATATGTCTATATATATGTATATATATATAATTTCATTCATCTGTTTAATATATAAAAAAGAAAAGACAGTATAGAGATGATATCCAGAAAGATTAGGAGGACCAGTCCATGATAGGAATCTTACTACAAAGAGCATAGAGTGCACTTAGACTAGAGAAGAGTCTACTGTAAAAGCAATAGCTTGAACTGATCACTTTAAGCTAAATCTGGGTATTGAATGGGAATAAAGTGACAGATATAGCACTTCTACATTAACAGTAGTGCAAACCACAGTATCAAAAATAAAAGAGAGAGAGAGAGTGAACTAAAGTGCCTGCCTCAGATGCAGGCAAGAGAGAGTAGGTAGTAAGGAAGAGGGCATCAGGGAGAGTGAGAAGGAAACTTTTGACATTGGTGATAGTAAATGCTTACTGATGGAATTTGTTATACATCGTATGACTGTGACTAAAGCAAGAACAGCTTCATCTGTTAAAAAAGGAAACTATTATGAACAACCTATAGTCATGATTTTTAAATAAAAATAAGGGCGAGCTTGGGACTGGCGTAGGACTCACGTGGTAAGGCATCTGACTTGCTAACGTTAGCCCAAGATGGACCATTGTTCAATTCCCCCAGTGCCCCATATGATCCCCCCAAGCCAGGAGCACTTTCTGAGAACATAGCCAGGAGTAATTTCTGAGCATCAATGGGTGTGGCCCAACTCCCCTCCCCCCCACAATTAAGGTGAAGTTGGTTATTTATTTGGGCTCTGAAGCATGGCAGGCAGCCATTGTGGACTATCTTCTCAACTCTCCTGTGTCCTGGATCTGAGTTCTCCTTCTGGGGATGCTTCTTCAGAGGTGAGCTGTTCTACCCACAAAGGGTGGAGTTGGTTGCTGCTGTGGGCTCTAAAACAGAATATACAGCCATTCTAGACTACCTTTTAAATTTACTGTGTCCTGGACCACAGTCCTCCCCATATATCTTTCCCTGGGGCAATGATGAAATAAAAGAGTAAATAAAAATATTACTGGACAAAAATGACAATGAAGACACAAAGTACCAGAATTTGTGGGACAGCAAAAGGGTTACTAAGAGGATAATTTATAGCTCTCAAGCACACACCAGAAAGTAAGAAGGGACCCACATAAAAAGCTTATTGTCAAAGCTTATAAAATTAGAAAACAATCAACAAAGAAACAAATAGATAGGCAAAGAAAATAACAAAGCTTAGAGCAGAAATCAATGAAGATGGAAATCCAAAAATTAATCCAAAAAATCAACAAAAGCAAAAGTTGGTTGTCTGAAAAAATGAACAAGATTGATAAACCACTAGCAAATCTCACAAAGAAACACAGAGAGGAACTAAATAAATTAGATTTGAAATAAAAAGGGGGAGGCCACTACAGATACTGCAGATATTAAGAGGGTAATCAGAAACTACTTGAGAAACTCTATGCCATGAAACAAGAGAACCTGGAAGAAATAGATAAGTTTTTGAACTCTTATAATATTCCAGAGTTAAAGCAGAATGTTCTACCAAATATAAACATACCCATAATTATCAAGGAAATTAAAATAAATGTCAAAATCTACTTAAAAATAAAAGTGCTGGCCCAGATAGATTCACTTACGAATTCTTTCAAATATTTTAGAGAAACTACTACCAATCCTTTTCGATCTCTTTCATGAAACTGAAGAATCAAGAACACTTCCCAAAGTTTCTATGAAGCTAATATCACCTTATACCAAAACCAGACAGAAATGTTGTCAAAAATGAAAAGTAAAGACCAATATCCATAATGAACACAGATGCAAAGATCTTCAAAATCCTGGCTAATAGGATTCAATGTCTCATCAAGAAAGTCATACATGATGACCAAGTAGGTTTCATTACAGGAATGCAAGGATGGTTTAACATAGGTAAATTAATCAACATAATACACCATATCAACAAAAATACAAATAAAAATCATATGGTCATACAAATAGATGCAGAGAAAAACATTCAATAATGTCAAACATTATTGATTATTGATGAGTCGAAAAACTCATTAAGAAGGTAATGGAAGGATCTTATCTCAATATAGTCAGGGCTATCTACCACAAGCCAATAGCAAATACTGTTCTTAATAGTGATTAACTAAAGCCTTTCTTCTAAAATCTGGTACAAGTCAAGGCTACCCTCTCATTCAAAAGAGTGCTGGAAGTTCTCATTCAAAAGAGTGCTGGAAGTTCTTTTTTGGGGGGGGGCACACCTGGCAGTGCTGAGGGGTTACTCCTTTTCTTTTACTCCCCCTTCCCCAGTGCAACATTCCCACCACCAATGTCCCAAATCTCCCTCCCTCCCAACCCACCCCCACCTGTACTCCAGACAGGTTTTCCAATTCCCTCATTCCTTCACATGATTAGGGTAGTTCTCTGTGTAGTTGTTTCTATAACTGTACTCATCACTCTTTGTGGTGACCTTCATGAAGTGAGCTGGAAGTTCCATCCCTCCTCCCATTGTCTCTGAAGATCAGTGCAAAAATAACTTTTATTTTTCTCAGAACCCATAGATGAGTGAGACTATTTTGCGTGTCTCTCTCTCCCTCTGACTTATTTCACTCAGCATGGTAGATTCCATGTACATCCATGTATAGGAAAATTCCATGACTTCATGGGAACTGCATCTTAGTAGATTTAGCTCTTTCTTTCACTTGACCTCTAAAATAATAGAGCTCATTCCAGTGAAGATCATGTTCCTAGATTTTTTTCCTACTTCTTAATAATCCCTTATTTTGCATCTGAATTTAGTTGTTAGAACAAGCCGCCTTAAGTTATGACGTTTCCTTTGTAACTGAGAATTCTTACTGTTCACACCCATAGCCTGATATATTGTTTACTATAAAACTCTGCTTTTAATTGTAAATATTCTTCTCAATACTAATGACTGACTTATAAACATAAGACATATTACATATGATTGACCACTTATAAAAACTCCCTGCTTAAAGATTAAACTTGTTGGAGCCGAGCGGTGGCACTCTAGGTAAGGTGCCTGCCTTGCCCGCACTAGCCTAGGACGAACCGCGGTTCGATTCCCCAGTTCCCATATGGTCCCCCAAGCCAGTCGCTCTTTTGAGCGCATAGCCAGGAGTAAACCCTGAGCGTCACCGGGTGTGGCCCAAAAACCAAAAAAAAAAAAGATTAAACTTGTCACACACCTGCCATAACTATTGACCCCACATTCTTGTATGTGGGTTTTATTATTTCATATTTCATATTCCTGCCAGCCACTTGTGATCACCCACATTCCTCTAGTGAAGAATATTTTCCCCACTAGTGTTGCTGGGATGCAAGACGCCTCAGCATGCCACTACATACTGAAAATTTTAAATACTTTATTAAAAACCTTCTAGAAAAGTAGATTATATAGCAAAGTGCTAGGCTACAAGCGGTATGCAAAAATCAATGGCCTTGTATACCAATAATTATAGAAAAATGAACATAAAATACCATTCAAATAGTATCACGCAAACTCAAATATCTTGGAGTAAACTTAACTAAAGAGGTGAAGGACCTATATATAAAAACTACAAAACCCTGCTTTAAAAAAAAAGAGGATAAAAGAAATTGGAGACACAAACACAATAATGGATTGGCAGGATTAATAACAATAAAAGAGCTATATTTCCCAAATCATTTATAGATTTAATACAATCCCTCTAAGAATACCCAAGACATTCTTCAAAGAAGTGTATCACATATTCCTAAAATTCATTTGGATTACTATACAGCCATGAATATCTAGCGCATCTCTTTGGAAAAGGAATATGGGATGCATCACCTTTCCCAACTTTAAATTGTATTACAAAGCTATAGTAATTAAAAGAGCATGGGATAGGAATAAAGACAGACCATCAGATCAGTGGAATAGACTTGAATATCCAGAGATTGATCCCCAGTTATACAACTTATTAATCTTTGAATAGAGGGGCAATAAATGCAAAATGGAGCAAAGAAAACTTCTTCAATATTGTGTTGGGACAATTGGTAAGCTAATTGCAAAAGAGTGATCTCAGACCTCCATCTAACACCATGCATGCAGATCAAATGCAAATGGACTAAAGACCTTGATATCAGACATAAAACCATAAAGTATATAGACCAAACATCATGTTTATACAACTCGCCATGACAATGAAACTAAAGGATTCTTAAAGGAGAAATCAGTACTCTCCAAATAATGGAAAACAGAGATAAACAGATGGGACTATATTAATCTGGGAGGCTTTTGCACATCAAAGGCACAGAATGGGAGAAATTGTTCACCTAATACTCATCAGATAAGGGATTAATATCTAATATACAAGGTTCTAACAGAATATATCAAGAAAAAAATCATCTAAATGGGGAGCAGAAATGAACAGTGTCATAAGAAGACAACAAATGGCCAAAAGACACATGAAAAAAATGTTCCACATCACTAATCAGGGAGATGCAAATCAAAACAATAATGAGTTATTATCTCACTCCACAAATAATGGCAGACATCACAAAGAACAAGAGCAATCAGTGCTGTTAGGGATGTGGAGAGTAATGAATCTCATTCATTGCTGGTTGAAATGTTAACTAGTCCAGCCTTTACAGAAAACAATATGAAGATTCTTCAAAAACTGGAAATTGAGCTCCCATATGATCCATCTATACCACTCCTAGGTATATACCCTAGAAACACAAATACGCCTTCCTCATAACTTTATTCACTGCACTTCTATTTACAATAGCCAGAATATGGAAACAACTCAGATGGCCTTCAACAGATGAATGGCTAAGGAAATTGTGGTACATATACACAATGAAATATTATGCAGCCACCAAGGGAGATGAAGCTATGAAATTTTCCTATTCATGGATGGACATGGAAACTATCATGGTTAGTGAAATAATTGAGAGGGAGAGAGACACACACTGAATAGTCTAACTCATCTATGGGTTTTAAAAATAATAAAATACATTCTGACAATAATGCCCAGAGAAAATGGAGGTGAGGGATGCAGGACTGGCTCACCATATGAAGCTCACCACAAAGAATGGTGAGTACAGTTAGAGAAATAACTACACTAACAGCTAGTGTGACAATGTTAATGAATGAGAGATGCAGAATGCCTGTCTCCAATAGAGACAGGGTGTTTGGGAGGAGGGATATAAAGAGTATTGGTAATTGGAATGTTACACTGGTTGCGGGGGGTATTCTTTTTATGATTGAAACCCAACTATATTCATGTTTGTAATCATGGTGCTTAAATAATAATGAATAATGTAATGAATAAGTTAAAAATACTATTAAAATAAATTTCTAAAGGGAATTCAATTTATTTACTTTAAAATTTATATTAATATACATTTTGTGAGAAAGAACAATCCTTAGCAATCTTTGAATACTCTTTTCTTAATTTTATATTTTTGCTATATCTAGCTCCTACCTCTTTATTCTGGGTGTCTATTCTGGGAAAACTTGCAAAACAAAATAAGGTGCTGCAGATTGAACCTGTATAGGTGGCTTGCAAGCAAGCTTGTATAACTGTTCCTATCATATCATATTCTAGATTTACAATCAGTTATTTCTAAAATGTTTTGCTTGACCAAATCAATTAACAAATTAACTAACACAGTTAAAGTAAAGAACTAAATTAAATGTTTTTGAATAAATCAATTCTTTAGAGATTAGGAAGTTGATTTACTTGTTGGAAAGTACTAATTAGTCATTTTGCATATAATCTGTTTGTGAAATATATGAAATAATATTGAAATTTTATCTCTAAGGTTTACTTTTTACATGGAAATTGAAAACAAGAATATTAATTTATTGCTAAAATGGCCAATAAATAATGTAACGATGTTAGCAGAAATGTGCAAAATTTTTCCCACTTGTTTTGATGTTTCAGTCTCCAGATGTTAGCTTTTTGTATGAGGAAATAATGGTCTTAGCTATGAGTGTTCTTGGAAAGAAAGAGCTCAAAGCTTTTAAAGGCTGGAATCGCAGTCTGCACAGCCAAATGAACATGAATGGAATGTTAGGTGATGTCCAAGGGGAGTCATTCTACAGCAGCATCTGGAAGGAAACAATAAGTGACTGGACTGTTTACTTTTCAGACAAATTATTAAGAGGAGATTAAATGAAGGTGTTAGGATATGAGGGATGGAAGGAAGCAGCGATGCTGTGTCTATAATATGGAATGGAGAAACTATGAAAAAGACTCAATAGAATTACTGTAGAGCACAGCTGAAATGATAAAAAACTAGAAGTGGAATTAGGACAAAATATCTTATAGACATCATGTGAAACAGAACATGAGATATATATATATATATATATATATATATATATATATATATATATATATATATATATATATATATATATATATATATATATATATATATATATATATATAATATGGACTACTGGAACTTTTTTGTTTTTGTTTTATTTGAATCCTAAAAGATTATGATAATATCTAGAGTCACTGGAAATATTTGTTTTAGAATTGTAAGGACATTCTGTTATTGAATCTTTATAGTCTTATTCTGGTTATACTGGTCTGATTTTAAAGTCTTAAGAAATTTTTTGGCTTTAAAACTAGAATTCCAAGACTTTTGTCAAGTGAGTGGTTTTCCTTAAGCAGTGTGATACTAAAATTTACACAATGCAGCAGTGTTACTTTAAATAATGTTTTTATATCTATTTATTACTAAATGTACCATTTCAGCTTTAAGTGAATAAATGCATTAATATGTAAACAAATATCTGTTAGAATATCTAAAAATCAGCTTAATTAATCCCCAATGATTTTATACTTAGACAGGAAATCAGTTTTTACCTCTGATTACCATTTTTTTCTTTCATGCAGCTATTTGAGTATCTAAGAAAATTAGAAATTTAGAGCAAAGAATAGAAGACTAATGGATGATAAGAGACTAATTTAGAGCAATGGATGAATTTAGAGCTATGGATAAATTTAGAGCAATGGATGATAATAGACTAGTGGATGATAAGAGACTAATAAGATAATTTAATTATCCTTCCAATGAATTACTTAAAGATTCATTTAAATATTTTTTTTGGGTTTTGGGTCACACCCGGCAGTGCTCAGGGGTTACTCCTGGTTCCATGCTCAGAAATTTCTTCTGGCAGGCACAGGGGTCCATATGGGGCACAGGATTCGAACCAATGACCTTTTGCATGAAAGGTAAACGCCTTACCTCCATGCTATCTCCCGGGCCCCTCATTTTGATTTTTTAATTTTTATTTATGCTTTATGTTTTGGGCTACATATGATAATGCTCATGGCTTACTCCTGGCTCTGCACTCAAGGATTATTTTGTGTGTCATATGTGCTGCCAGGATTGAACCCAAGTTGGCTGTGCACAAGGAAAGTGTTTCATCCCTTATATGCTCTATATCTCCTAATTCTCTGACCCTGAACATTTTTAAATTTAATTTCATGGAGAGATCAATAAGCCAAAGTCTATCTCTACTCTAGACTTAATATCAAAGAACTAAATTTATTGACGAAAATACATAATTTTTAGACTTTCTTTGACAGAAAATAATCATAAATAATAATCTTATAAATAACATGTTTAGCCTGAATGGTTTGGTTCTTCATGGAGTATATTCAGAGCCAGACTCCTTGTCCTTCTAATCTTATACTCTTCTACATCATAACCTTTTTGCAGGAGTCTATGGAATATATTGAGACCAATACATTTACATATTATCAATTCACTCGACACTTTTTTATTGCTCTCTTCTGTCCAGAGCTGACGTAAATCATCAAATCTATTGTATAGAAATATGTAATTATATATAAAACATATTTTTACCTTTCTTCCAATTTCTTAGGCAGGGTCTGTTTTTGATCATCGAAAAAATTTCAAGCTAAGTGGATATATTTAGGAACTGAGCAAATTAGAAGCTAAATCTGTAGTGGTTGTCCTAGAATAAAGTGTTGTCATCTAAATTCTCATTTAATTATATTTAAATATCTTTCTGGCCTCTTCTTCTTTTAAACTTTGAGGGATAATTGACTCCTAAATGAATGCTAATTTCCTCAACAGTGGGTCTGAGAAGTCAAAGTTTAAAAGATAACTGAATAATAAAATATGTCATTGGATTTATTTTATAGTAGGCAAAAGGTGTGGGATAGCTATCTGCTCAAAATCTGTTTTTTGGTTATTTCACAATTAAGTTAGCATCAAGATCATCAAGATTATAATTAGTGAGGATAATGGACAAAACCTGGCAAATATGGATGAGATTTCGGAAGGGGCAGCAGCATAGTTACTACTAATATGGTGGATCCATGAGGGATAAAAGGAAAAACAAAAAAGAACAAATAAACTAACAAAAATGTTGATTTGGAAGAATCTGAATTGAAAGAAGTCTCTATTTTGTCTGCGGTTTTCATGCTCTTTTCAGAGTAATCTAAAGAGGACAAACAATTTTTATGTGACTCACACATTGGGATTAAAATATCCTTAAAGGACAGTGACTGTGCTTATTTGTGATTGTTCTGTGTCAATATTTACACGTGAAGGGAATGTGGCAATTGTGTACAGGGCAGAGACAGGGCCTTATATCATGGTGATGGAAAATAGTCTGTATGCTGGTAAGAATAAAAGACTTAGAGAGTGTAATTCTGTTTTCTTTCCAATGTAATTTAGAAAGACAATTTCTGTAATTCTTTAAAAAACAATTTATAAAGGCAATTTAAGTGAGAAAATTAGCGCTCTGACTGTAATAAGAAATGATATTAAATAGTTGAGTATAACATAAATAAGTTAAAAACACCTAAAATAAGACACTAATATATGTCCAGCTGAGTCTTAGTAGTACTGCAATTATTTGATCATAATATTTCAAAATACTTAGCACTCCTACATTTTTTTTTGTTTTTTCGGTCACACCTGGCAGCGCTCAGGGTTTACTCTGGGCTGTATGCTTAGAAATCAATCCTGGCATGCTCAGGGGACCATATAGGATGCTGGGATTCAAACCACATTCCTTCTGCATCTAAGGCAAATGTCTTACCGCTGTGCTACCTCTCCAGCCCCAGCATTCCTACATTTAAGAAACATTTTCCCACATACTATGCATCTTTTTTCCATTAATTCCAATGTTAAATAAAAATAGACTAAAATTACTAGGGTAACATTTTATTTCACATGTAAAATTCACACAATTCTCTATTATTACTATGTGTTAAAAGGTAACATTGCAATATGCTCTTTTACATTTTTGCATCTTGGTATGGCCTGCTATTCTAAGCACTTTGCAGATAAGCCTTTTTTGAATGTTTTCTCACTTTGAATGATTTTAAATTAGTATAGGGCAATCTAGGTTATTAAGGCCAACTCTTGAGTAAGGATTTTTGGATTGATCCCAAGAGTTGTAAGTTTATATGAATATTCTGTTGCTTGAGTATTTTTTTAATTCAAGAATAGAGGTTTGTGGCATGTCTTTAAGTAGAAGAAACATTTTAAGTACCGGAATGATAACAACTGTACTCTATTCAGGCAACATCATATGTTGGTTAACAGCTATATGGAGAACCTTTATGCAAAGCTAGATTTAAAGTTGGCACAGATACACAGATGATGTGATTTAAGAAGGTAGAAATTTAGTGACCCCATACCACCTCTCACCGATATGTTTATATTTCCAACATTAGAGACACTGGAAGTATTTACCATAATGTGTCTCTAATATTAAAGCAATCGCCTGGAAAGGAAAATCCAGTAATACCCTTAGCAACAACTTGGTTGAGAGCCTTATAGAAAAAACATGTTTTAGTTAGACTTGGGACCAAGAGAGGACAAAGTATTAACAGCAGAGACAGAACCAAAGCTATACTATATCAGGTAGGGCACTTGCCTGGCATGGTGGCAATCCAAGTTTGATTACCATTTGATATACTAGGAACCTGAGCAGGGTTGGGGCTCCTGAACTTTAAAAGGCAGAGCCAGGTGAGAAGCAAGTGAAAGATAATTTGGTAGAAAACACTGAATACAGCTTTCCTCTGATACTTTTCTGCCGGAGCCACTCTGAACAAGAAACCCTGGGACCAGTAGCTAGTAAGATGGCCTCACTTAACCCATGTGGGGCTGATCAAGCCGGGCGATTGGACACCCAGAGACCTTAAGACCAACACCAGCCGGGCGCTCTGCCTTTCCTCTGATACTTTTCTGCCAGAGCCGCTCTGAACAAGAAACTCTGGGACCAGCAGCTGGTAAGATGGCCTCATGCGACCCACGTGGGGCTGATCAAGCCGGGCGATTGGACACCCAGAGACCTTAAGACCAACACCAGACAGGCGCTCTTCCTCTCCAGATCCCACACCCAAAAAGTGCGGCCGCTCAGCTTTGTTCTGCGGTCACACATACCTTGGAACCCCTAAACTCCATTACTGCACATTGTAAAGCCAAAAAATATATATTAAGTATTACAGTCTGGGACAAAGTAATTGTTTATGGTTCTGTTTTATTTTTCTTGATGTTCTATGGCTGAAAGTTCAAAGTCAGGATATCAGCAAGGGTACCTCTGATAATTCTCTTTATGGGTGATTATCCTTCCACTGTAACTTTACCTTGCCCTCTTTCTTTGCATCTTGTTTTCATAATTAAAAATAAAAAAAGAAAGAAAAGAAAGAAAACACTGAATACAGAAATGCAGTTTCAGATGGCAAGGAATGTTAGGGAGTATGGAAGGTCTGCCTTTGAGGCATGACTTGACATGCAGATATTTGCCATCTGCTGACTTGATATTTCTGGTTATAGGGCAGCAAGTAAAAGGAACTGAATATCTTCCAAATGAATTTATTGCAATAGTGAGAAAAGGTTAATTACAGTGATAGATTTTACAGCCTTGTAAAATACAATAAAATCTACTAAAACTACTACTAAACTACTAAATCTACTAAACTACTATAAACCTACAGCCTAGTAAAATTGTGGAAAACAATGACCATTTATAAGACATTTCAGTGTAAATCTGTATGCACAGGTGATTTTGTAGTTTGTGGAGTGAGATCTAAAAATGAAAAAGAGCACAAAAGTATTTGTGCCATTAAAGGATTTAATTTAACTTAATAAAGTATGAGAAGTATTCTGCCAATATTTTCCTCAATTCACCTTATGGTTCCAGGTCTTATATCAAGGCTTTTAATCCATTTTTAATTGAGTTTTACGCATGGTGTTAAAGAGAGGTCTGAGTATTTTTTTAATGTTGCTGATCAGTTTCACAACACCACTTCTTAAAAAAGCTTTCCTTGCTCTACTTTGCATTTCTTGCTATTCTATCAAAGAGTACCTGGTTATATACATGAGCCAGTCGCAAAAAGATGGCAAAATACTTCATGACATTGAAGTTAAAGGCATCTTCAAGGATGAAACAACACTGTCCAAGCAAAGATAAAACAAATGTGATTGCATTAAACTAATCCTGCACTTCAAAGGAAATAGTGACTCAGATAAACATACTTTCTACAGAATGGGAGAAACTCTCTCACTCAATCTTCATCTCATATCAATAATATACAAGGAATTTGTAAAACTCAATAGGAAAACATCACTTTATTGGCAATGAGATGAATAAATGAACAGACGTTTTCTCAAAGAAATTAAAATGGTGCAAATGCAAATGAAAAAAATGCTCCACATCACTAATCATCAGGGGAATGCAAATCAAAACATAAATGAGATATCCTCACACACTACAGCGACTGTATCACACCACAAAGAACAAGAACAACCTGTGTTTGTGCAGATGTAGAGAGAAATGGACTCTCATTAACTGTTAGTGTGAATATAGATTGATCCTACCTTTTTGAAAAACAATATGAATTTTTCTCAAAAAAAAAAAAGTAATTGAGCTCATATGACCCAGCAATAGCACACATTTATATATACTCTAGATGGGGTTGAAGGACAGCAGGTAGTGATAGTTGCTTTGCATTTTCCTTGAATATAGCCAAGCTGGGTTTGATCTCTGGCATCTCAAATTGCCCCACGTGCCAGGCAGGAGATAATTTCTGAGTGCAGAGCCAGGAGAAACCCTGAATGCCCTGGGTGTGGCCCAAACCCTCCCAAATAGATATATTTTAGGAATCTAAAAACACAATGCAGGAAAGAAACCTGCATTTTTTATGTTCATCACAGCAGTATTTAAAATAGTTAGATTCTGGAAACAACATAAGTGCTCAAAACACATGAGTTGATAAAGAAAATCTGCTACATCTACACAATGGAATATTTCACTGCATGAATTCACTTTTTTCTAACTGTGTAAAATATTACATTGTGTAGTTGTAGCAAATTTTCTTACATGTTTCACTGTTTCCTTCTCTGAGGCTATTTTCACTTTCTGACACTTTACATGGTCAAGGGAAAATTTTGTTACAAGATTTTTCTGTCCAGAAAAATCTGTCCTGCATGCATAGCTTAGCTTTGGAATTGGGATGCATATTTTGCAGGATTAAATGTTATTTGCACCTTCTGGTCTCCTCTTGCTTGGCCTACACAAAAAATACTAAATTGTTTTTAATCCAGGGACTTATATGTCCCCACTGAACTTTACAGATCCTCTGATAGTGAAAGAGGCCATAGATATAAATTATGTAAATTGAGGCTACTGCATAAGACAAAGGGAGACACTGTAGGATGAGACCAAACATAGGAAAGGAACATAGGATGAGAACAAATCATAGGAAGCTTATTATAGAAGCTTCCTAGAGTGCATAGACCCTGGTAGAGGTGGGGAAGTGAGCCATTGCTATGTGGGAGAAGAGCTGTATGATAGGGTTAGAGCAAGTGCCCTTCAAGGGATAAGAAGGATTCAGCATGACTGGTGCAAAAATGATGAATGTATGATAAAGTTAATGCAGAAAGATATACTATCAGAGGTCTACCTAAAAGTATGGCAAAGATTTAGAATTTATTTTTAAGAAAAACAAAAGTCTTAATGATGGTGCTCAATTTTTATTTAAAAGTATCAGCAAGAAAGCTGCCTTGAGTGCAAGGGTGGAAACAGAGAAAATTAAAAATGCTCTCACTATAATCTTAGTGAGAAACAAGTATTTCAAAAATGTAGCCTGATGCATGATGTAAATAGAGGGACGTCAAGAGTGTAGATTTTTTAACAGTTTTCTTAAACTGATTGGTTACATGATTTATAAATGTTAGGATCTGAAGTCAAAAGATGAGACCACACATTTGGAGTAAAGTTAAGCAAAATTTTATTCCATCAGCCACAAACCCTTTACTGACTAATCAGGGCCATCTATCCAGAAGAGATGAACACACCCAGTATCACAAATCAGATTATATAGGGAGAGTACATAGGAAGGTTCCAGCTTCAGATACTTTAAAATTATTGGCTATTGTCTAGAGTACAGCATCCTACTTTCCAATGATTCCTTGTGTCCTTTCCAGATAGGCTACCTGGTATGGCCATGTAGCTTTGATAGGAATAAGGAATTTTTGTTTTTTATAAGTGTGTATACTTTAAAACTTCTTAAGTTTCCAAGGCTCTTGTTTCCTGACCTTCTGAACCACAGGCTAACGTTAGAAAGAGATAGGAACCTGGAGGGCAATATATGCCCAACTTGCTCATGCTGTTATCTCTGCTTGTAAAACTTTCAATAAGATAGCCCCCCCACCTCCATCCTTTGAAATAAAATATAACCTTAAGTTTAATATTTTCCTGTAGGATAAAAATGTAACTATTAGTAGTGGTCTGTTGAGCTTTAGCAATTGTTTCTTTGTGTAACACTGGTAGCTGTCTGTTAAGTTTTAATAATTGTTTGCTAAATATCTCTTTCCTCTAACTGATTTATATTGTTTTCTTAGTAATAGGTAATGCTGATAGTGGTCTGTTAAAATTTACTGATTGTTTCTCTGGTTACTGAATATCTCTAAAAACTGATGATGACACTGTTCCTTTGAAAAGCACTCTAAAAACTTTGCTTAAGCAATGGGTCGGGGTTACAGTTTTGGCTCTGACCCTGACGCACCAGAAAATAAAAGCACCTGTGTGACTTGCATGGCTCTGCTCCTCCTTGAAATGCTCAGGAGAAGAGGGGACTGGTCCCATACCTCAACAGCTTGGGGCGATGTTAAAGGAAAAAGGCCTGAGAAATCCTAATATGTGACTCTAACAATATGGTATCCCTCCTTGCTCATAACCTAAGAGAAGAACCCAGGATCCATATTAACAAGAGACAATTTTTTCAATGCTATAAAAATTGGAGAGTTTAAGTTTGGAATGAATACCTGCTTATTTATCTATTATTATTACTACTGATTTATTTATTAAACTCAGTGCATTTAAGTTTTATATTTACATACTGGAAGTGAAGAGCATATTTTAAATATATTTTTGCTCTTTTATGAGGATAGAGGGCCACACATTTATTTGTATTCGAGGATTACTCTGTGCTCTGTGCTCAGGATTTACTCCTGGCAATGCTCAGAAGACCATATTTGGTGCTATGGAGCAAAACCTGGTTTGCCTTCTGCAGGCAATCATGAACTTATTTATATATTATAATAACTATTTGGATTTTAAAATGTCCTTCTGTAAGATAGAATTTCTATTCATGAGTATTCTTCTTTCTTGTTATACTGTATTTTCAGGAGCTAATATCCAAACATAAACACACTGGTGTTAGGCCAGACCCACAGAGACATCAGAAAGAAACCATAGATATATAAAGAGTAGATTTTATTACAGCTGATTGTTGAGGACTCCCAGGCAAAAGAGACAAAGAGAGCCCTGAGTAATCGTTTAGCACACATTTATATCTTTTTTAATGCAAAAAAAGGAGGAGACAAGGCCACATTCACCTCATTAATTCAGGCAGGGGACACAGGAAAAGAATGCAAAGTAACAGAGACATCCTGTTGAGCTTTTTGACACTAATATATCTTATGATGGCCTTTCCTTTTCTCATGCAATGAAGGGCTAGTAGACTTGTGGGAGATCCTTCTTTTCTCTGGGCAATTGCTCCTGGAGTGTTTTATTCTTATCTTCCTTTACAATCCATCTGGGTAATGTCCCTTTGAGGTTTAATGTTTGTTGTTTTTCTGGCGAGAAAGAGCTGTCTCACAATCTCTAAATTTTTTTACTTTAAGCTGTTACTGAACATACTCAAAAGAAGGAACACATGACATTTAAGATGGATAACTTGACAACTTGTGACGTATATCGTGGCCACCTTAGGTTCAGGCATCTCTAATTTTGGCTTCCAGCCAGGAATTGGCACTCCTAAATTTCATGGCTTCAGTTATAAAATTTGAAGGACTGTTTTCAGTTCATCATAATAGCTTATTTATTTTATCTTATTTTGGTTTGGTGCCACTACTGACTCTTTACCTGAGGCCAGGCTGGTAGTGCATGGGTGCATATCTGTGTGTCTGTCTGTCTGTCTATCTATCTATCATCTATCTATCTAACTATCTCTATTGTTCTATCTATGTATGTATATATCCATATATACCTTATATACATCATATATATATATATATATATATGTTTCATTCTGTGGACTGAGAAATGCGGTAGAATAGTATCTATTATCTACCTACATACCTACCTACTTATCTACCTACCTACCTATCTTCCAATGTATCCATATTATATATGTTATATAGTATGAAGATTTGAATCATCATTGCAGCTGCTATTGTATGCTAAGTTAGTACCTTTGTCTCTGAACCATCTCTGGAATACTGTCTCAAATACAGCAATGTTAAAATAAATATTGTTACTGGGAGAGGCAAGCCTATAGGAAGGCATGTGGTTGAGCAATGAATTAAGTCAGCTTTTATTTATTTGTTTGTTTGTTTGTGGTCATTCCCAGTGCTAAAACTCTCAGATAATTATTTATTCCTACCTTAATACTGCTGTCTCCTGGGCTTTTGCTTAATACAGAAACTTAAATATATGCTATTTTGTTTGTTTGGGGCCACACCTGGTGATGCTTAATGATTTCCCTGCCTTTGCACTCTGGAATTACTCCTGGTGATAGCAGAGTATATTTGGATGCCAGGGATCTAACCTGGGTGAGTCTTGTGTAAGAAAAGTGTCCTACCTCCTGACTGTACTGACACTTGGACCTCTAGAATACCTAAGTTAAGATCTGGGGATATAGCTTAGTGATAAAGCACAAATTTGAATGTATGAGGTCCTGAGGTGGACTCCCCAGTATCACAATGCACAACTCCTAATCTGATTTTTATGTGTCAACAATAGCACTAAATATGCCAGCTAGTTATCAACACATTGTGTTAAGAATATTAGAATTGGGGTCTAGGTAATAGTTCAGTGGGTAGGGCATTTACTTGCATGTGACTGACCTGGATTCAATCTCAGAAAGTCATATGGTCTTCTGAGTCTCACCAGGAGTGATCTCTCAGCACAGAACCAGGAGTAAGCCCTGAATGCCACTAGATGTGAATTAAGCCTACTTTAGACTGGACTTTTTATTTATTTTGGAGGGGTTTGGCCACACCCAGTGACGCTCAGGGGTTACTCCTGGCTATGCACTCAGAAATCACTCCTGGCTTGGGGGACCATATGGGAGCCGGGGGATCGAACCGCAGTCCGTCCAAGGCTAGCGCAGGCAAGGCAGGAACCTTACCTCCAGCTTGACTTTTTAAAATTGGGTAAGGCCTCTGCTCTACATTGATGCCACAAGAGGCCTGATTACTTACTTAAAATTGTTTTACACCTTCATTATTAAGAATATGCCATTACCTTTTAAATTGGAATATCCCTTGTTTAGTTTCTGAAATTCTAATGTATGTTGAATGTCAATACTGGTATATGGAAGAAAATGAGGCTTTGGAGGGCATTGGTGGAAGAAACTGGTGAACAATTTGTGCTGATACATCGTATGCATAAAATCAATAATAATAACTACTATCATGATGACTAAATTTAAATAAAAGTAAAAAAAACTTTTCCTGTTCTTGAAACTCCAATGACAATTAAAATAATTAATAAACTCCTAAAATAATGATGTTGACTTATTGCGTTACTTTAAGGCACTGTGAAGCCATTTTTTACATAAAACTATAGCTCAGCTCAAACAATATTGTGGTGTAGATGTCTTAACAATCTGCTAGCTCATTTTCTACAAAGGAGGTTCTACATTAAAACAAAATTAGATTTACAAAGTCTACTTTTTGTTTTTTGAGTCACACCAGGCAGTGCTCAGGAGTTTTCTGTGCTCAGAAAGCACTTCAGGGAACCATATGTGATGCCAGGAAATGAACCTGGGTAGGCCACATTCAAGGCAACTTTCCTACCCACTATGCTATTGCTCTGGTTCCCAAAGACTACTATTTTAAGTGGAAAGAAAGCTACCAGAATAGAAATTAAAGTTTACATTATAAAGATTATATATTTTAAGTATTTTTGCCTCTGAGTATGTAAAGGCAATAATAATTAGTATTACTAATGCATTTAATTTACATATTATGTTATTTTTATGAAAACATTTCTAACAAGTAAAATAGTGTTAGCTATTGTGTGTTCATTTAAATGGACTGTATAGTCCATTTTTAAATATGAACTCTTATTTATGCTCATGAAGGAGCGAGTGCCCCTCTGTTGCCTCTCAAAGACTCAAGATGAAGTTGACATTGCTAAGTGGAACAGGAAGGGTGGAGTTAATGGTGCCAGCACTGGAGGTGGATAAAATTGTTGGCAGGCTCCAGAATGGGATAATGTCTCTATAGTGCTTTGAGGTTTTTGCTGAAAGGCCTTGAATAATTTCCATGTATTATTTTGATTGTGGAAAAACTGTGTAAGGTAATCTGCTTAATTCTAAACAAAGATTTCTTTCATTGCAAATTTTAGAGAAGTAGACATATTTTAAAATGATAAATGGAGCAATTTAAGCTATCCTTAAAATGTTGGAGGAAAGAGACCTTCACATCTTCAGGTTTGCTTTAAGATAGAGAAATTTCTTTAAGATAGGCAAATGTTCACAGTGATTAAAAACTAATTTTATTAAGCACTATGATAGATTATTTATGTTATCATTTATATTTAATATTTGCCAAAAATGTAAGAATAATTCCATTAAATTGAGAGGAGAATTAAATTACCATTTTTAAAAAAATGTGGAAGAGCTATTAAACAGTCTTCTCATGTTTTTGCATCAAAGTTTCAGCCATTTTTATCTTCAGATAAACACATTTGTTGCTTGTTATATGGTTCTTTCTAAGGTATTTCTAATTTCTTTTCCAGTATAGTATTAGAAGAATAAAACATGATTGGAACTAATATATATTTGTAGAAATGGTCTACCAACTTATCCCCATTAAAATTTATCAGATATCCCAATGGGTTTTCATTGCATAGAACTCTGAGGTATATGTCAATTGAAAATTTAGTGAAAGAGTGAACCCAAACTATTTTTTGTCTACTAATGACTCTAATTTGAACATTACATTTATACTGTGATAGTAAAGAGAGTTACTTTAGCCTGGGAAATAATGTCTGAAAATTTGAAGATGTAACAATATATGCAGTGGTTATAGTCAAGATCCTCATTTATTTATTTTTTAATTTTATTTTAATTATGAGAACAAAGATGCAAAGAAAGAGGATAGGGTAAGGTTACAATGGAAGAACAATCACCCAGAAATAGAATTCTCAGTAGTTCCATCGATGATATCCCAGCCTTGAATTTTCAGCCAAAGAACATTAAGAAAAACAAAAACAGAACCCATGTACAATACAATTACTTAGTCTCTCAAATTCCCAGATTCTAGTACATACTATTTCTTAGCAGCACACAATATAATCTAAAGACATAAGACTTATGTAATTCCTTAAACATTGAAGGCAAAGTGCATTTTTATAGTTCCATGCACATGCATACTAGTTTAAGTTAACCTCAAAAGTTTCTGTGGGTTGTTTTTCTTAAGGATGGAGTCAAGGGAACATAGTAAAAACCGGTGTTAAAGTGGCATTTGTTTGCATAGGCCCACCAAAATATGACGGAGATGGAAAGAAAAACCATGGCCTAAATACAAGGAGACCCTACCCCTGAAGTTTCCTGGCACAAGACTGACTCTAGGCTTCAAGCAAACTAGTTTGTCTAATCCAAGTCATATTCTGTAGTGGCAATACACCTCCATTCCTCACATAGTCTCTGTTGTTGGTATCATGCTTCTGTGTTCAAGATCCTGGAATCTGCATATCCCATATTGCAGTCAGGATGGTGCAGACCAACCTCTAGTTTCACCTCGCACTTGAGGGACAATAGAGAGAACCATGTCCTGTGGAGCAGGCCATTGCTGTTGTCAAGTCTTCTCAGTGTCAACAAAGGTCTCTTTTCAGGAGGTCGATGTCAGAGCCTTGGTATTGTCTTCCCTGGTAGAGAATTGCTTCCAGAGGTTCCTATAAAATACCTCAAATATTTCATAGATAGCTTGCCTGATTCCAGCGTGAATGGAGGATGTCCATTTTTCTGAGGCCTGTGCCAGGTCATTATATTGGTGTTCAGGGTGTAAGGTCCCATTGTAGTGAGATTTGTGTGTTACTACCTCTATTTGATAGGAACTTATCTGTATGTATACTATTTTCCCATTTTAATGTGTCTATGTAAATAAGAATCAGTGCCACATAGTGTTATCGGCGCATCTGGAGGCCATAGGAACAAGACCAGGAATCTCCATGACATAGTTCAATCATAAGCATCAAACTGAGGGACACTTCTACCAACACTCCTTGTTGAACAGCTAACAAAGAAAAGACAAGATGAAAAGTGGATAGAAACAGCAAGGTAGAAGAATATATAGAGAGTTATAGTTGTTAAAGAAAAAAAATATTCAAAAGATATGAGTTCATTTTTTTT
>PVKC010013569.1:0-14713 GCA_004027635.1 Crocidura indochinensis | reverse complement strand
CAAGTTATGTGGTTCTGTATGGAGGGGATTTGTTTTATTTTAAAATATTCAATTTTATATAAATTAAATGTTTTAAGCAATTAAGAGTCTTTCTCTGATAATTAGACTTTGAGCTCTAATAATTTTATTTTCAATGAGGCTTATAACATGCTGCTATATTATTGGGGTAGGCCCAGTCTATGATGCACTAATAAAGTAGATATCAGAAAGATAAATTTACTTTCTTTTTTCTGGGGGGGAGGTCCACACCCAGCAGCACTCAGGGGCTACTCCTGGCTCTTTGCTCAGAAATCACTCCTGCAGGCTCGGGGGACCATATAGGATGCCAGGATTCAAATCACTGTCTGCTCTAAGTCGGCTGCATGCAAGGCAAAGGCCCTACCACCGTGCTATTTCTCCAGCCCAGAAAGATGAATTTATGAACTGAATATAGCTCAGTAGTATATATGTGTAACTTGCCTTAAGTATATGGAATGTGCCTTGTATATATACCCCTGGAATGAAAGAGGAATGGGAGGGAGGGAAAAAAGGAGGGAGGAATAGAGAGAGAGGAAGGAAGGAAGGAAGGCAGGCTGGTTGATTTTTCACTCAGTGTCAAAGATTTTCCAGGAAACTCTATTCCAAGCAATAACTCAGAGATTTAGTCAACTTCCTTTCAGCATCACTGTAATTTTAACATAATTTTCAGGCTACAATAGCAGAAGTTGAGAGCTGGGAAAGCTTTTTGGCTAACTGCTTTAACTTGGATGGGAATAGCATCATTTCTTTTATGTTTTGGGGTTTTTGTTTTTTGTGTGTTTTTTTTTTTTTGCTTTGTTTTGAAAGTCTTTCACTGAATCACCGTGAGACATACAGTCACAAAGTTGTTCATGATTGAGTTTCAGTCATACAAATACAATACCCTTTACCAGTGAACATTTCCTGCTACCCATGTCTCCAGTTTTCTTCCAGCCCTCTCCCTGGCCTCTCCTCTGCCCTTTCACTTGCTTGTCTTTGAGGCTAACATTGTTCTCCCTTTTATTTAAATACTTTGATTACAAAGTTGTTCATGATTGAATTTCTGTCTTATAATGTATATCACCCTTTGCCCATGACATTTCTGTTGCAGGCATTTTTCTTCTCTTTCTCTCTCTCTCTATATATATATATAAATATATATATATATATATATATAGAGAGAGAGAGAGAGAGACCAAATGAAATTGGATGGAACCTGTGTTGGCAGCATGCAAGCACATTAACCTATGTACAATTATTCCAGTCCTATATTTAAAAAATTAATTTCTAAGACACAGCATCTAACCCACATCCAATATTAAAAAAAATTTAAGGAAATATCTGCAGTTTCTATAATGCAGGTCAAAATAATTAAGGCAACCATAAATGGTTATCTACCTCTCATCATAGTAGCACACTGTCACTGAGTGTCCTTGGGAATAATACTCCTCTTTTCTAAGGCTTTCCAAACTACAAACTAGAGACATCTTTCCACAAAGATATGGGGAAGGCTGGGTGAGTTCTAATATATGAAATACTTATAGAGTATGCTATATGTGTTAATATTATTCTATTCCAATTCCCTTCCAACTCATGTACCCAATTTTCAGAGAGTGGAGCAGAAAAGTGGGCCAAAAGTACAAAACGTACATTTTTTAAATGATAAATATAAGGCTGATCCCCCTTTTCTCCTGTCCATTTGTGAAAGGGTCCATACCATAAATATTTCTCAGGCTATGAACCGATTTCTATATGCTGTGAAAAAGAATTTGGCACACTTTAAATTCAGAGATGAGGCCTTCCTCTCTTGACTCTTTCCTCATCTTAAAAATATGCCTCAATTCATACATTTTTCATTATTCTTGATTCCAATAATCTGATGCGTAACATTTGAACACAGTCCTTTATCCTCATTTAATTACATTAATTAAAAAGAAAAATATGACCAAGCTAGCATGAGCAAATCAAAATGAAAGACTGCTGAAGCTTTTGTTCATTTACCAACCCCCCAAAAAAGGATTAAAAACTGCATCCGTGATTTAAACATGCTTACCAGTGCACAGCTCCATGAAAATATTGTTAAACTGACATGATGTGCCAGAAAATATTACTTCTGTTTCAGACAAAGAAAGCTGTACTTATTAGAGTACCTCCTTGCAACTACTAATTTTTATTAGACAGCTGAGTAGAAAGCGGAATTTTCTCTCTAGAAAGGACCTAGAAAACAAGTGAGAATTGCCTAGGGAAAAGCCTTCGCTTTCTAGCTCTTCTTAAATGCAGGCACTTGAGCTTCTCTATGCTTCTCTTGAGAGACAACACTGGCAAAATGGAAGAGGGGAAAAAATGGGAAAACTCTGCCTCATAAAAAAGCAAGCTGGCAGCAGACCTTGTCTTGGGAAAATTATCCTGGAAGACAAAATGCTACAGATGTACAAACTGACATATTTTTATTTTTCTCAAGGAATAGGAAGGGCTGATATACCAGGTGTTTTTATAAACTTTATCTCATTTAGTCCTTACCTTAATCCCAAACTGTAGCTTTTATTAGCCTCTGTGGTACAGCTAAGGGTAGGAAAATTCAAAGATGATAAAATAATGACTCAAGGACCCACAGCTAAAATTTGTTCCTGGGTCTGATGACAAAAACCACATTCCTGCTTCTAATTCAAAGGTTCTCAGCCATCTGCTCAAACACCGGGAGAGTCCCAATCTGGGAGTTATGGGTGAGAAGAATTTTATGAAAAACAGCTACGGAAAGTTCCCTGTACTAGATGAATTTCTTTATCCAAAACTTTAAAAAGACTGGGGCCAGAGAGATGATACAGCAGATAGGGTATTTGCCTTGCATACAGCTGACCCAGGTTCAATCCCTGGCATCGTATGGTTTCCTGAGCCTTATGGGAGTAAAGAATGAAGAGTGAAGAGCCAGGAATAATCCCTGAGCACCAATGATTGTGACTCCAAAACTTAAATAAAAACCAGGGGCCGAAGCAGTGGCGCAAGCGGTAGGGTGTTTGCCTTGCATGCCCTAACCTAGGAAGGACCTTGGTTCGATCCCCCCAGCATCCCATATGGTCCCCCAAACCAGGAGTGATTTCTGAGCACATAGCTAGGAGTAACTGGGTGTGAGAGTCACTGGGTGTGGTCCCAAACAAAACAAAACACCTTAAATTAAAAAAAAAAAAAAACCTTACAGGACTGATTTTACAGGCTCTTGCCTTGTCTATTCTTGCTGTTTCAGAGTTCTACATTCAAGGTGAGCAGTTAGGATCCATTTTGGTAATAATTGCTGTTAATGGTGACAGGATAAAGCATCTCAACGTTTAAACTAGACTGAGCTCAGGGGCCATCTTTTATGACTCTCCAGTGTATTCCCAGCATCCAGCAAAGTACTTGTTGACCTGACTATTTGTGGAATAAATAAAAAGCTTTGCAATGATTGCTTTTTTATCTAGAAATTGAAAAGAATACATGATTATTCCTGAAAACTACCTCTCTGCTCATTTGTATACTCAAGGATTTTGGAGTGGAAAGGACGGAGTTAACCTCTCTGAGAAGTTCTTTATCTAGCTTCCAGAATGTTACGTTCTCCTGGTTTCCTTCACCTCTCAGCATGTTCTTCCTTGCATCTTTCACGGGTTTATTCTCCTCTCCTTGACAGCTAAATATTGAAGCATTCCAGAACTCAGTCGTGGGATCTCAATTCTCTTCTATCTACATTTATGCCTTTCATCTGGTCCTTGGCCTTAAATAATATTTCTAGGCTAAGAACTCCAAGCCAGAGATTTTTGAGGAGTGGAGGACAAGGCCTCCCAAGTGATGCTCAAGGGAGGGGGCCATCTGTGATTCTTAGCCAATTGGGCCAATGGTTCAAAGTGTGGTACTGGGCCCGGGAGATAGCATGGAGGTAAGGCGTTTGCCTTTCATGCAAAAGGTCATCGGTTCGAATCCCGGTGCCCCATATGGTCCCCCGTGCCTGCCAGGAGTGATTTCTGAGCATGGAGCCAGGAGTAACCCCTGGCTCTGCCGGGTGTGACCCCAAAAAAAAAAAAAAGTGTGGTACTGCTCTGGCCCTGCTATGTGTGGGCCACCAAAGCTGCACTTGGAAATGCTTGGGAGACCAAACCAAGTGGTTCTGGGAATGAAACAGTGTTGGTTGCACACTAGGCATGTTACTTAACCCCTGGACTCATCTCTCTAACCCCTCAAATTAGATTCCACCACCCATGAATTCACAATGATGTTTCTAGCTTTATATATCTAATTTACATTTGGATGTCTAAAAGGTTTCTGAAATATAAGAAGTTTGGATCTCAATTCTTCACCATCCACCTAATCTGTTACATTGTCAGCATCACCATCTCAGTCAAAAGCAACCCATCTTTCCATTTATTAAGAATAAACGCCCATGAGTCATTCTTTTCTTCCTCTTGTCTTTAACATCTCATGTAGAGTTGGCAAACTACATCCCCTGGGTCAAATCTGGTTTCCTTCATATTTTTGCAAATACAGTTTTAATAAAACAAAAACTACTACTACTACTCTTCATTTCTATAGTCCATGGCCTGGTTGGTTTCTTTCAGAAGTTAATAGCTTCAACGGAGACTGTGACCTGCAAAGTCACAATCATTGGCTGTCCTCAATGTCCTCAACTCACAATGGGATTTCCTCCATTGAACCTCTATGTGTTGAAATTATTGAGTAAAAAAAATACTAGTAACACACTACTAACCATTTGTTAGTCATTATTTACTCTTAAAATGGCATGTCTTAAGTAATTTATTACTGGCAAACCAACATCAAAAAAGAGTGCTAAACTGCATTGTTATTAGCCCATAGAAGGGGATAAAAATCAGCATTCAGCATATAAAGTCAAGTTTTAATTGATTGATTAGAGTTTCCATATCATTGTGAAGTAACAAAATTATAAGTAAGTTCTGGGAGATAACTCAGATGACTAAGGTCTGGGTGATGTAAGTTCTGTGCTTATCTCATAAGCATGCGGTTCTGAGTTTGATCCCCAGGGTTACTAACATACAGAAGCATGATCTTGGCTGCTCTGTTGTTTCTAACCAAAAGCTCTGCTGTCTGAGATTCTGATGCTACAATTTCCAGCTGTCTCTTGAGAGTAGTATAACTAAGATGGTGTGTGAGTACTGCATCAGGAGTTCAGGCCCTATAAGCAAGCAGACTTGTGAGCACTGTAAAAGCTCCTGATGATCACCACAATAAAAGAATTAGATCACTAGCAAGCACCATGAGCAAATGTGTATGAAAATCTGATCATTGCACAAGATCAAGAGAGGAAAGGGAAGGTGGCAGGAAGTCTACGAGAAAACACCTAAAATTGGGGGCTGTCTATACTTACTAAGTTTTGACTAGTTCTGTTGGCTCTACTTCTCAAGTATATGCAACTTCTCACCACTACTTTCACTCTGTAACCTACTCTAAGCCACTTCCATTTCTCTTCTTCAAGATAGTTCAAAGCCCCATCAATGTTACTATTAGGAGGTCCATTCTTGCCCCTTTCAGTCAAACTGGGAAGCACAAAAATTCTTTGAAAATAAACATTAAAGCATGTAACATTCTGCTTCAGTGCTGCTCTTATTGGAGTATGGCCCTGGAGATCTAACCTGTGTCTTTTGTGATACCATTTTCTGCAACTTACTCTCTGCTGTGTTGTTCCTCAAACACTGACCCTGGAACACATCAGACACATTCAGTCTATAAAGATTCTTTTTGTCTTAAATGCTTCTCTTATCTTAAAATTGTAGCCTCACTAAGATCCTCCCATTTTAGGTGAAATTTACCTCATTCCATCTTCCTAATATGGCCCATCCTGTTTCTACTTTTTCTCCTGAGCTTGCTTACAAATGTTTTATTGAGGGGTCAGAGTGAGAGGGTACAATGGGCTGAGCACATGTGTTGCATGCAGGAGACTCAGGTGTGATAATCCAGTAATACATGGTCCTCCAGGCATCACTGGGAGTTACTCCTAAAGATAGAGCCAAAAGTAGACCCTGACCACTGCTGGATATGGCCCAAAAGATAAAAGAAATTAAATGTTTTTATTGAAGTAGAATTGACATCTTACAGTTCACCCATTTATTGAACAACCTGATAGATTTAAAACTCTATGGGTATTTTTATCTTATGCACAGAGTTGTACAAACATCATCACATTTTAATTTTAGAAAACTCATACCCTTTAGCAAGTTATAATCATTTCCCATTGCCCTCATTGTTTTAGCTCTAGGGAAACATAAATGCATCTTCTGTTTTTATAGATGTGCTAGTCTGTATATTTCATAGAAATGAAACAATTTATAATGGGCTTCTTTGTTAATAAACAATATCCCATTGTTTATAATACACTATATATAAATACTTTATATTCTTCCATTCATTAATTGACAGACATTTGAGTTCGGGAGCTATTTCTATTTTTCTTGGATATATTTATTTATCTATGTAGTGGGGTATCTCCCAAATCATATTCATGGGGTTCAAGGACCATAGTAAGTGATACTTGGTCAACTAAACTATGATTCAATGTGCATGTCCCATGGTACTAGGGACCACCAGGATAGCCATAACCAGTGGCACTCAGGAACTATGTGATAGATGGAATTGACTTTAGGGTCTCCCTTTGAACAATCCCCCAGATTTCCAATTGATGTCTATTATTAAAAATGTTATTATGAACATCTGTTTACAAGTTTCTATAGAGATAAATGCTTTCATTTTCCTTGGGAATATATTAGGAGTAGTATTGCTGGGTTATTTGGAAACTCTAATGGTTTAAGAAATTAATCAAAATCTGCTAAGATTGAAAATCAGTTGTTAAGCCTTTTAGAGGGTTTTCCTTTGCATCAGATTAATTTTTCTCCTGCTGCTTTAAGATTTTTCTCTTTTTTTTTAAACACTGACATGTGACTCTTTAAATTGACCTATTTCAGATATATACATAGCTTCTTGGATGTGGAGACTAATATTTTCCAAAAGATGTGGAAAGTATTATTTCTTAAAGGTTTTGGTTTTGCTTTACTTTGATATGATTTTGGTCTTGGGCCCACACCTGGCACTGCTTAGGGGCTGCTATCAGCTCTGTGCTCAGAGGTTTCCTCCTGCTGATATTTAGGGGACCTTACGGTTTTGAGGGATCTCACATACAAAGCAGGCACTCTAGTCTATTAAGTTCTCTCTCTGCCTTATGTTTAGGTTTGTTGTTTGATTGCTTTCCTGCTTATTTTTTTCTCTTTCTCCTTTATCTGGCCCCTTTATATACTTGGTATGCTGTAAAGACATTCCATGTTTTTCAAAGGCTTTGTTCATTTTACTTCATTCCTTTTTCGTTTTTCCCTCTGTATTCCTCAGATTGCATAATTTTGATTACATTACCTTACTGTCTGCAAATTCTTTCCTCCTTCAGATGAAATCTACAGCTGAGCCTTTCAGATGAGGCTTCAGTTAATATATATTTTAATACCATTATTTTTGTTTTTAATATTTTAAAAGTTTTTTTTCTCTTGATTGATAGTCTCAATTTGATGAGACATCATTGTTATTCTTTCCTTTAATTTCTAGACAAAGGTTCCTATTGTTCTTTGAATATATTTATAGTAGTTGCTTTGAAGTCCTGGTTTGCTAAATCTGGCATTTAGGCCAACTCATAGGCAATCCCTTAGCATACTTCTCTGCATATGGGTCACATGCTTTTTTTGCTTATATGTCTCGTGAAACTATTATAAAGTGAGTATTGAAAATTACAATTACTAGGGGCTGAAGAGATAGCACAGCAATAGGGTATTTGCCTTGCAAGCAGCTGATCCAGGATGGATGGTGGTTCAAATCCCAGCATCCTATATGGTCCCCCAAGCCTGCCAGGAGCGATTTCTGAGCACAGAGCCAGGAGTAATCCCTGAGTGCTGCCGGATGTGACCCAAAAACAAAAAAATTACAATTACTAGAGACGGTCAGGAGGTTATGAGTTCCATGTACTGAGCATATACTTTGATCACTGCTAGGTACCCTCCAAACACCTTGGCTTACCAGATAATAATATACTGTGGAAAATCTGTATTTTTAACTGATATCTTTATTTAAGCACTATGATTACAAACATGTTTGTAGTTGGGGTTCAGTTATAAAAAAAAAAAAAGAGCATCCAGCTTTACCAGTGCAACCTTCCCACCACCAATTCCTTCTTCCCTTTTCTAGAATTTGTTGCTGTTTGCTTATTTATATTTACTTCAAGACTAGCTAGACAAAATGAATGTGCAGTTTCTGGTACTCTTCCTTAGAGCAATATAGGACAACAGACTCTCTCAGTACCTGGTTAATCTACATTTATTGGCATTCTACCCAGCTCTTAGCTGCCATCAATTTCTAGCTGATTGTTCTATTGTTTCTGACAATACCCTGGGGCATAAATTGTTCCAAGGTCTGATCCGACTAATGTAGACTCCTTTGCAGGCTTGGGTGTTCCCAGTCTTTGAGGTTGCCCCTCCCTGGGTGAAGCCAGAGCCCTATGCAGAGCTCAGTGAAGGAACCCCACCTTCTTGGATACATTCTCTCAGCATTAAGTTTCTATCACACAAATCTGGAAGGGGTTGAAGGAGGAAGGCTAAAGAGCCGTGACAATGCCACAGACTCAGGCTTATTACCAAGATTTAGTAGACTTTTTTTTTTTTTTTTTGGATAAAAAAAGAAAAAGATTCTCCTCCTTTTCTGTTGCATAACCTTGTGGCAATTTTTAGAAGCCTTAAATGGTTAGTTTGATTTTGGCTTTCGAGTTTTGGTACCACACCCCGTAATGCTTGTGGGGGCTGGAAGGCTAGTATATGCAATGTCTATGATTGAAGGGGGTGAAGCAACTCCAAGGCAAGTGCCTTAACCTTGTACTCTTTCTCCAGACAAGTATTTTATGGGGGTTCAACAGTACCTAGTAGGCTCTGTCTATGATTGGGTGGTTTGCATATGTCAGAGCTGACCATAGACCACCATGGCTCATGAACCTCTTATGGTTGTGACAATTATGAACAACTGCACCTTTTATTTCCACATAACATTTATTTTTAACTTTTATTTGTTGCAATTTCCTCCTAAGCTGAGCACACCCCAGGAGACTGTTGCACCTATGAATGTCATCAGGCAGGGGATTGATAGAGCGAAAAAGAGAAGCAGAGCAATAGCTGTGGCATATTTAGCCCTGAACCTGCTGTGCTGAATTCTGCTTCTGGTATTTTTAATCTCAAATATCTCTTAACATCTATAAATAGCTTGCTAGAAAGGGTATCTAATTTATCTTGCTTTGAAAGAAGGTCCTGCTACAGTAGAATTCACTCCAGTATTAGGATCCAGAAATTCTTTGATTCTGGGTCTTTGCTCTTGCTGTGTGTGACTCTGGACAAGTTACTTAACCTCTCTGTTATTCAAGAATTTCCTTTGACTAAATGTGAGTAATGGTGAAAACTGCATACCTCTTCTTGTTATGTGAGTTCAAAAGACCTTCACAAAGCATTCTGCACAGTGTCAGCAATACCAGAAGCACCCAGTAAGTGCTAGACACTATTATTAATGTCTGTAAAACTGCCATCACAGTCCTTCCTGCCTTCCCAGTACAGTGGGGCAATCTATGCACCCCAAAAAGAGCAGCCCTGGATCTTGTGATACACAGTGCAGAAATTATCTTCCTAGACTGCCAAATTGTCTTCCTACCTGTTTGGCTTTGAAAACAAACAGAAAAACAACATCAACAACAGCAACTACAACAACAACAAAAAACCGTACGAATGTTATTTTGTTCTGCTCCACCATTTTCTGCTCCTGGCTTGAGTTTCTACTTCCTCAACTCCCACCTAAATTCACAACTTAAAAGAGAACCCAAGAATTCTGCCTGAAGACATTTAACTTCCCTCAGCCCCAGTCCCTTCCCTAGGATGGAATATTTTTGAATACTGCCCCCCACTCATCTTGGTGAGTGGAGGACAGGCAAAGCAAGGTGCAAACTATAATGATACCTTATCAGAACTTGAAATTCTAGCCAAAAGGAACTGTGAGAAACAGTATACTTCCCTTTAAAAAAAAAAATTGGTGGTCTATTGTGAAGTCTGAACCATGGAGAAAGACATTTTGAGAGCTAGAAAGACAGCTCTAATGGCTGAAGTGCATGACATTTGAGGGAGAAAGTGAAGGGCCTAAAATAAAAGAGAAAGAATAATAAGAGAGAAATTGGTGGAGTGAAAAAAATATTCTTCCTGTATTATGAGATAACACAGACATGGAAAAACTGCCAAATACACAGCAGGTTCCTCAAAAATGTTTATGGAGTCTGCTTGTAAATATACCATCAGACAGCTTGGAGCAGTGAAGGCATCTACAACCCTCAGGCTGGTGGCTGTCAGCACACATAGCTGTACTCCCAGCTTGCTTTCTTCCCTGAAGCTGAGGCTTGTGGAGCCCCTAACAGACAGGGTGGTTTTATACTTGTTTATTCAGCCTGCTCCAGTGAAGCCACAGCACAGCGAGCAGGAATCCTGCTGCTGCCTCCTGGGTCACTGAGGGACAGGCCTGGGTGAATGTCAAAGCAGGCTGCTGTTGTGAATTATTTAGCACCCCTTCTCGAGGTAGCAACCCCTGACTCATCTGCCTCAGCTACATTCTTCTTCCCTTAAATGGTGCACAGAGTCCTGCTGGGGGCTGAAGCTGGCAGTCTTCACTGCTGCACTCATCACAACTGGAGTGGCTGAAGAAGCAAGAGTGGTTAGGAGGTCAGCCAACTAGAAGATATACACAGGGGTTAGGGTAGCTTCAGCAAGGGATTCCAATGATTGGCAACCAGAAACACCAGGATGAAGAGAAAATCTGAGTCACCAACGGCCAGAGAGAACATGGCTAGAGGACAGCTGATTCTTAGAAGAACCTTGTTCTTGTATAAAACCAAGTCAGAGCCAACACTTACACCCAGAAGACCATCCTCTGGGATCTTTAACTGATCTCTGAGCAGTTCAGCCATAAAAACCCTGAGAGAAAAACTTAACAGCAAGGTTCATAGGTACTATTCACTCTCTATTGTGTTATAGAGCATAATAGCTAATTCAACCATCGCAGGGTACTCAAAGTTCTATCAATGATTCCTTATCATAGCAGAGGAAACTGAGTCTCAGGGAAATCCAAGGAGTTCTTAACGCACTCCAAGTGTTCTTTTAATTTCTGAGGCTACTTCCTTTTATTTATTGCTGTTCTTAAATTGTTCCTTTTAGCCTGCTTAATCTCATCTTCCCATTCCAGTCTAGGTTTGAGTTGATCTTGATACAAGGACTGATGAGGACATATGGGTCTAGTCAATTATGTGGAGAGACCATTATACTCTCAAGACCTGACCATAGCAAGGAGTGCAGTTTGGAGAACAAGGTACTAGAACAAGGTGACTGGCAAATTGTTAGTACTTCTCATGAATGGAATGAGGTCAAGATGGTTCTTCAAGGAAGCTCTTCAAATTGAAGAATTATAGCATCTCTAATAGACCACGGAGACCCTCAGAATTATTCCTGGTCCCTTTGTGTATTGTACAGTGACTTAATGTGTATGTTTTTACAGAATTCATTCTTTTTTTCTTTGCCAACAAAATCACTTGCCTGATCGATCAATTGCCCCGAGACCTTCCCAAGAGCATGAGCTCTTGTGTGTGTGTGTGTGTGTGTGTGTGTGTGTGTGTAGTGTTAACAATTCTGTACCAGCAGCATCACTCTCACTAGGGAGCTTAATGAGAGCAAATTCTCAAGTCCCAAATAGACCTCCTGAATTTTGGAAAGATGCCTGACCACCTGAACTTTCAAAAATCCTCTAGGGGGCTTCTATACAGTTTGAAAAATGCTAATCTAAATCAATATTCTTAACTAGAGCAATAGAGGACATTGTGAGATCCAAGAGGGCATTGGTGAAAATGAATAAGAGGGGGGCCATGGGACAATATAAGGAGACAACGAGTAGGAACACACAAAGAAAACAAGATTGGAAGGGGACCATGATCTGAGAAAGGTTGTAAGATATTGCTCAAAATCATCCCCAGTAATTGCTATTGAGAGCCAAAAAGAGGAAGGAAGAACAAAGACATGAGACTGTAGGAGATTTCTCTGGATTTAGGAAGGCAAGCTGGAGGATGGATAAGGATTTAGTTCAGAGAAAAGTTTTACTGTATCTAAACTGAGGTCAGGAAATAGTCTGTAAAGGACCAAAGGCATAAGAGGCTATCCTTTCTGTCACTGTGCAAAACACCTTTGTTGTAACGTCAGAACTATTGTAGACCATCTATTAACCAATGGGAACAGCTCTGTTCCAATAAAACTTTATCAAAAGCAGATGTGGGGTTGAATTTGGCCTGCAGGTTGTATAGTGTGTTGATCCACATTTGTACAAAAGCTTGTTTTAAGAGAATCAACCCCCGAACCTTAGAAACTCTGGCCTCCCTGGTTCTAAGTTCCCAAGAGACAGTCCTGATCTGAGGTAAAGTGGACTGCCATTACTTGAAAATTCCAGTTTTCCACCATTCCCAATTTGGTCCTAAATTCCAGGGCAGGGTTACTTCATCTTTACTACTCAACTCAATTTCTCAGTTTCTCTTATTTACCTGGCAAAAATGTGCATTTATAAAGGTATATTTTATGTGCATATATAAAGGTATATTTTAATGGCCATATATTTTCAATCATTATGAGAGATTCCCTCCACCACCTTACCACCCACACATACCTCAATTACTACTAAAAAATTCAATACCACCATAGGATGAAGGCTGGTTTAGAATTCCAGTAGCTGGCAACAAGAAAAACTAGGAACAAGACTAGCAGCAAGACTCAGACACTCTCAGAGACTTGGACTTCTCATATATCTAGCTGTAGCAATCATTTCTCCCTTCTTTTACTACCAGGTTTGCTGTGAGCACAAGACAGCAATATGGCCTGAAAAAATGGCACAGAAGGAACTAACTGCCAGCAACTCAAATCAGACAGAGGCTTCACCAACTAGGGAAAAACCTGTTCTACTTTGTTTTCTTCTTAGATTAGGTATCTAAATATTCTTTAAAATCAACATGGATAACAGTCTGCTGCATTTTCTACATTACTTCTTACAAACAGGAGCCTGTGGAGAGCACTATCCTTGCTGAATATTAGTTTGCTCAGAGCAGCTGAAGGAGTTTATACAATTCTTGCAAGGCCAGGTGTGGCTTCTGATCACTTTGTCTTTTTATCCGCAGGCAGCATAAGGATTCTGAGGTCTTATTTGGAACTTTCAACCCTCATTCAACTTTTATTCCTCTTTTTTCCCATCCCCACACTGACCCAAATCAGTAATGTGCACACACGATAATGATCTCTCTTGAAGAAGGAAATGAACATATTTAATGTCACCTTCTTAGCAATCTAGCAGGAATCTTGCAATTTAACTTGAGTTACATGAACCAAGAACTACATTTCCAAGTTCACATTTTTCTCGGGGGCCTTTCCATGAAGGAAATTCCTCCACCTCACGACCCCCACTTCTTTCTTCAACTTGGAACCTTTTTCCATCCTGTCTATGCCAGAGAAGTTCTCTTGAAAGGAAAGACATAAATCTTCAGCTTATCTGGGTGGTATATTTCACAAAGAATCACAAAGATTCTTTGATTGGTTACACAAGTTAATTTTCCATTTACATTACAGAGCAACAATTTATTCTACAATAAAACTAGCCAACCCTGAGAGTCCACTTCAGTAAATGTCTTGGCTGGGACCCAAGATTCCTGGATTCTTTTGCTTTAAAAGCTTCCCCTCCTGCATTCACATGGGGCCACCATTCCTTTACAGTGGTTTCTCTGTGGATGTATTTCACCTACTCCATCTCTGCATGGTTAAGACAGAGCTCCAGACTATCTATAAGCAACAGTCTCTGGTTCTTGCCAGCATCTGAGATGAAGTCAAGAGCATATCTCTGTAAAAGGAGCCTGAGATGTTTATCCAAGGAAAGAAAAGGCCTGTAATGCTTAATTTGACTTACTATGTATCGGGATAACTTCTTCATCTTTTGTAGAGCAAGAGGTTAAAGAGTATTGAGCAATGACTAACCAAGCAAAGAAGAACCAAGAAGGACTGAAACAGAGTTTTGAACTTTGGTTAGTCCAGTACCAAAGCCTACGGTTCTTAAATATGACAACATACAAAGAGGTCGACTGTGATGCACACGTTTACAAATCTGAAGACAAGGATTGCACCCTTTGAAAGTAGGCACTTTTACATTTAACTTGTGTAGACAGAAGGTAAAGATGGGGCTACAAAGTTTGGCTAAGAGCAAGATTTCCTAACCTTGGCAACCAAGAGCACTTGTATCAAATAATTCTTTGTGTCATGTGCCATGTATAGCAGCATCTCTGACTTCTTCTCACTAAATGCTGCTAGTACTATTTGTCAGCAATTAAATGTTTTTACCAAATGTCTCCTGGAGAACAAAGACTACCCCTTGATGGGAAACACTGGTCTAGTAATTTAGAAATTCTGCCTGGAAGCATGCCATCACTATCCGTAGGCCCAGAAAAGGTGGAGGGAAAGAATACAAATACATACATACTTCAGTAAGAATCTCAGCTCTGGGCCCAGGAGATAACATGGAGGTAAGGCGTTTGCCTTTCATGCAAAAGGTCATCGGTTCGAATCCCAGTGCCCCATATGGTCCCCCGTGC